>VDFB02373368.1:205604-219749 GCA_007258455.2 Sequoia sempervirens
GGTAAAGAATTTCAAATTTTCACCAAATAGATTTTGTTTAAAAAATAAACCTAGTAGTTTAGAAACTACATTCAATTTCCCACAGAATCTATTCTTACATGTTTTTGAAATAATATAGATAACTTATTCAAATTTTTACATCAAGTTGCCTAACTCTAATTGTTTTGAATTTTCATTGCCACTTAAGGGCTTGTTTGGCATACCATGATCCTGCACATACCCAAAAAGGAAATAAATGACCGTATGGGTGTTCAGATAACTCTACTAGGGCTATGGACGCTCGACCGGTAGTAGAGAAATATCCATGAGATTGTAGCGACAACTCCGTCAGGGCTATGGGCGCCTGACTGGCAATGGGGCAATGTTCAGGTTACTTTTGGTGTTAGGCGATTTATGTAGCTCACTCGGTTGAATTGGTGACCCTAGTCACTATCCCAAAGAAAGGAATGAACTCACTACACACACACTTCTAAGATGTTCGGTAAGCTGATCCAATTAAGGATCTTGTCCTCCTAGATTCATCTCTGGAAGCAACTCCTGGTCTGTGAAACGAGATATTCTGGGTCCTGAATGAATATTTATCCCTAGAACGCTCGGGAATGTTCCCCAGTGGAGTCGCCATTTGTTGTGCCCTTGGCACACACGCCCCATTCGGAACGGGGACCCTCTTTTCTTTCACCTTGTCGGGTCGTTTTGGGGGCCACCTCGTTTTGTGCACCCCACTTTTGATGTTTCAGATGGTCGATATTGCCCCAATGTCCACCGTAAATCGATCATGCCTCCACTTTTGGTCTTTGCTGCATTCCGGAGCCTCACAGAATCTCTCTAGCAATTTGGCCATAAAACAGCCCTGGGCCCTATCAGGCCCGGGCATCCGAAGTTCCCTAACCGGATTACCCTGCTGGGATTTCCGTTTCCTGTGGTGTCCGTTGGGCATCCTTCTGGACCCCGGGGTCCGATCCACCTCCCGCCGTTTGAAACTTGTTAAAATCTTCCTTATGGCTTTTCGCCTTTCGGACCTCGGACCCCAGAGATCCGTATCCGGGGTTCCGTCTTGGTTTCGCCGTCCGCCACGGCAGACCTCCTGCGGCGACCCGCCTCCCAGGTCCTGGCATCCTCTTCACCAACTGCAGTTCGCGTATTCCCCTATCTGCCATGGGGTCTTCCTGGCCCGGGCGTCCAAAGCTCCATCTCCGAAATTTTGTGATGGTCCCGCCGTCCCTAACAGCGGATCCCTTGCAGAATCCCGCCCTCCGGGCCCTGAGCCGCTCCTCGCCGCCGTCGTTCAAACTAATGAGAAATCTTACGACGGCCATCACGTCATGTCTCCCTGGCCTCCGGGCCCCGGTATTCCCGCTACCGTCACTGACCTAAATTCATATCCACCAACTTATCTTGAGATCGTATGAGCATTTAATGCAGCCATTCATGGCAGTTGGGGTATAAAATGCCCAATCCACCAAAGTCATTTTCACAAGCAGGATTGGAGCGAATTGGGAAAGCTATCATTTGGAGCCCACCGCCTTCGACAACGTCACAATCATCATCATCAGCATCATTCCGACCAATGTAGGTGGATCCCACCTCTCGCCATTTAGCGTGTTTGAGGTAGGCGACCCGTTTGCCCTCCCGTGTGTCTTTTTCATGATTTTCAAAGATCTAAATGGATGAACAATTAGTTAAGATGGCATAAAATGGAAGAACACTAAATTGCGCTCATAACCCATATGTTGAAAATCAACAAACCTATCGGAAATGACCTCACCGCCAATTCGAGACTTTTCTGTGGTGCGGCTGTTCTTCGCATAGGGTGATCGGCCGCCTCAGGCCCATAACCCGCCTTCACCGTCTGATTTCAAGCTTTGATCACCTGCTGACGGCAATCCTCCTCTCCGGGTCCGAGTCGTCGGACTTCCGTCTGCGGAATGCTGGTCGCATTTCGCCATGCCCAAACTGCCAATTCCTCCCGCCTCCCGGATCCCGACATGCGTCTCGCTGATAAACTTTAGGCTGAGCATGTGTCCTGCGAGCCTCTCGGGCCCTGGACCCCAGAGTTCCGCCTCCGGGGTTCCGCCTGTGTTTTGCCATCGGCGACGACGAACATCCTTCTGCGTCTCGCCCTTCGGGCTCTACCTTCACTTCCACGTTTGGCCTTTGGCGACGAAAATCTTTGCATCATTTTCACCTTTGGGCCCCAGACGACAGGTTTCCCAGCTCAATTTTCATTGTTCCTGCTATGCAATTTTTGGCGATGTCATCAATACCTTCCGGGCTTCGGACCCCGCCTTCCGCTCCGTCGTTGTCTAGCATTTTCGCATCCGCGTCCTTGGGACTTCTTAGGCTTCGGTGTTCGGACTTTTGATCTCGAAAGTCTGCTTCTCGCCCGCCGTCGCTAACACCAAACCCTGCCGACGACGATCCTCCATCCGGGCTCTGGGCGTCGGGTTTCTTTGGTCCATTTTCCACCGTTATTCATGGTGAAGTTTTGGAAAACTTATCAATGCTGTCGCATCCCCGGGCCCCGGATCCTAGACTTCCATTCTCAGAAGTCCGTCGTTCTCCTACTGTCGGGAAACTTCACCCCGCCCTTCCTATCTCTGGGCTCCGAGGCGCCGTCCGCCGTAGAATATCACCAAATCTCTGAGTGTCCGTCCACTCTGCGGGCCCCAGTATCCGGACCTTCGTCAACGGAAGTCCGCCTCTCACTCGGCGCTCCAAACGGAAATTCCCGTCTGGAACTCAGCCCTCCAGCCTCCGGCCTGCCAGGTGCCGTCAAGTTCAGAAATGTAAAATCTGCCACCGGGCTCTTGCTCTCGGACTTCCGTGTGAGGATTGCCGTCCCTAACGGCAAAGGTCGTTCGCCATCCCGGTGTTTCCAGTCTGAGCCTTCATAGCGAAATGGCTTAACACCGGCCGCCCTTTGGTCCTCCGGGCCCTGGACCCCAGACTTCCGTCCTTGGATTTCCGTCAGCTGTCTACCTCCAAACTGCCATCTCCCGACAGCTTCCCGGCTGGAGACCTCCGAGGCCCTTAAAATCGATCCTAACGACCCCAAAATTGGAATCTAACCTCGACCCACGTCCCAAATTTTAGCCCTCTTCATCGTAAGCTTCTTAACATATTAAAATTTGACCAAAGAATGTCTCCAAAAACTTTCTGTTTCATTTTCCCTTCCAGACAGCATTCCTACCAAAGAAGTCCGGCCCTCCGGGCCTGGATCGTCCAAATGCCCTGAAACAAAGATCAATAATGTCTAGAGATAAATTCCATGATATGCTTGATTGATTATTTGAAATAGATGTTATTTTTGAGATATGGACTAACATGAATGCCTTCGTGACCCATGGTGCTAACTCTTCCCTTGCTTGCAAAATATATGGAATCAGGCACAGGAACTTCAGGGGCGTCCGCTGAAAAGGATAAAGGCAAGAATTCAGGAAGGACCCCTCGGGGAAAGGAAGACAAAGATTGAATGAAGTATCAATTCCAGGGTGAGCCGCTCCACTCAAAGGTCTCAACGGACTGGAAGGAAATTTCAGATACTAATATTGGCCAGGTAGATATAGATGAATTCACTCAGAGGGTCAGGGTCAACCCGATAATGAAAAATGCAAGATTGATAAGGTAGAGTGGAATAGCCAAGGCTGCCAGTTTCCCTCCATCTCTAGTGGTGCCCAAATTAGTCATGGCTTGCTGAGAAGCTTATCAGACAGATACTAGAACAATTGTGGATAAAGAAGGAAACATCCTCCCACACATGTCACCAGAAGGGATCACCAAGACACTCCACATTCCCACGTTCCAATAGATGGAGGTCCCCACGTTAGAAGAATGTCAGGCGGTGTGGGATGCTAATCCAACAGGGTGCAAGAAGTCAATCAATCTGCATTGGCTTAAGGAAAAATGGGGCAGCGCTGCGAAGGTTCCCCAAGAACTCTTCCATAGCGATTTCCACGAGGACTACCGTGACTTGGTGACCTTGTTGAGCAAGGTCATGGGTCTTCCAACGACCGCTTATTTCCAGGAATGGATGGCATACTATATTGAGTAGATCCTGCGGGGAAATGAGGACGTTACAACCAAGGTTTCATTCTACTGGAGAGGGATCATAAGCAACTGCTTCCATGAGCAGTTTGTTAACATAAAGAAGAGTTCCAAATTCTACATGACCTCCTACCTCGTCTACTCCCTGGCAGATCAAGGACAATATAGCAGGCTGTTTGTTGCACCCGATCAGGGGCAGAAGCGAGGACTTAAAGCCTATGACAAATATCCATAGCTCCAGTACTGCAATTTCAAGAAAGAGTACTGCAGGGTCAATGACCCCTTCATTGGCCATATCATCAGGTTGATCACTAGAGACTTCGAGAGGAGGGTCTCCCACAGTGCCAGGGCACTCCTAAAGCAATATGCTTTTTTGTTCATCTAGTTCCCAAAGTTTACGTACATCCAGGCCCAGGGCTTCTCTGAAAGGCCGAATAGATTGCCTCGATACCCAAACAACATAATCATCCTCTTGGAGCTCTCTCGGCAACTCCAACACCTATAGGCAATCTTCAGCAGCAAGCACATAGCGGGGATCTCCTACCCCATGATCCTTGGCCAGGGCATGTATCGGCTGCAGATGTCCCAATGTGCCAACAACTCTGAGAGGGAGCTGAAGGACTACCATTTCGACTAGTACACTGTTCGCCTGTGAATGGACCCACATGGCCACGTCAGGAAAGCACTAGGGCTAGCATATGCCCACCAATATCACATTGAAGATTTCTGGGCTGACTGCCAGGACAACAAAGAGGTGTGCACAAGGCATTACATGCGCATGACAGTACTATTCCTGAGAAGAGTGCAACCATTCCCGGTACCGGACCAGGCCAAGGAAGACGAGTCCACCATCATTCATTCGAGGTACCCTGCGGTTGCCAACCTTCCAATACCGTTGATCGACTGGGATGAACAGGAGGTCAATGACCTAGACACCATCACCCAACCAATCATAACTCGTACTAAGGAGTGGATCGATGGGCTAGTGGCGCACCTAAAGCGACAAGGAGTGGTCCTAACCTATGAGGGGCTCAAAAGCGAGCTGAGTGCTATGGAGGACGTTGCTGCCACCACGTCAACCGGCGGGACCTCCAAGTCTCCTCCAGTCACTAGGTCCCAGAAAAGGAAAGAAACAGAGATCGCACAGTCTCCAGATCCCAAGGAGCATGCGAAGAAGGAAACAGGAGGCTCATCTCCCAAAAGGCTCAAACAAGCGATAGGTGCGGAAGAACCCCAACCTCCATTGGCTCTCCCTGCCCCTCCTGTTGCACCGCCCATCTCCCTGACTGCAGTCGCCGCTTCTCTGTCGGCAGTGGACATTTCTATCCATCTTGCCCCTTCACCCCCGGCCGGGTCAGTAGTTGTGATTGATTCCTCTTCTGGCATGAGCACTCCTCCTTCCTCTGCTACCATGTCTCCAATTACATCCTTCCTCTGGCAACAATAACATTTCCTATTCCCACTGCCGCTATGCCTGAAGCTCTTATGAGACATATGCAAAACCTCCCCCTTGAGCTCTCCCAGATCTTAATGAATCCAACTCTCCAAGCCGCCCTTACCCAAGTCCTTGTAACTGCCCAACCTTCACAACCACCAACAAGGCCACCAGCTATGGAAGCTACAATGCTTATCTCAAAGGAGTTGGAGGAGCGAGAGTAGGAAGCCTCGAAGTCTATTGAGGAGGAGGCTGACGAGTATCACGAGCACCCTGAGTATGAGCATCGAACCATCGACAGGGTGGTCTATGAGGAGGAGGAGACGGGCTCTTCCAAGAGTGGAGATGAAGAGGGTGGTTCGGGTGCCAAGGAAATCATCCAGACTTTCGATGAGGACCTTGAGGAGGAGATGGCGCAGCAGTTAAAGAACGTTGGGGAGGAAACAAAAGAGTCACCACATGGTGAAGAAGGGCAGCTGCCAAAAGAGCAGCAGATAAAGGATTTGACTGAGGCTGAGACCCATGCTGTCAAAAGCCCCGAGGCCGAGGCTACTGAGGAGAAGAAAGAAGAAGAGGCAGTGAAAGAAGAAAGCCCCATCCCGAAACCATCAGCCAGGCTACCTATCAAGTGCCTCATATTCGTTCATGACTCCGATGAAGAGGAGGATGCTACCAAAGAGAAAGGAGAACCCCAAAAGGGAAAAGAGGCAGACGTATTGCCTTTGACTGAGAAGGGCAAGGATAGCCATGATTCACCCAAGGATAAGTCTGCTATGCCCGATTGGTTGGAAAGGAAACTTGAGAAGATGACCCCAGTGCTGAAGGACCCAAGGGCAAGGTTGGAGACCATCTTGGCTCGATCCCAGATCACGATGAAGAAGGAGAAGAAGCCCAAGGTCTAATCCAAGATAACAATGGATGTTTCTGGCTCCCGAGCAGCACAAATTGCAACGCCTACTATTGGCCAGGCAGGGGTGAGTTATAATATCTCCACCATTGACTTGGGGACAGCAACCAGAGAGCAAAAGGTCGAGCACCTTGAGGAGTTGGTGGCCACAGTGGTGCACCTGATAAAGCAGGACAAAATCTCCAAGGACGAGCTCAAGACACAGGTTGCAGTGTTAACAGACTACATATAGGAATGGTCCTCAGTGCACGACCTACCCACTACCTCCACGGCCACGCCACAGTTGCTCTCCAAAGAACAGATTAATAAAATAGAAAGAAGGAAGAACTTGGAGAAGACCACCGAGGACTGGTTCCAACAAGTCACATACGTCGGAAACATGAGAATCAGCAGGGCTGTGCAGACAGCCAACAAGTTCTTAGACTTGATACAATCTCTAGAGAGCACGAAGAGGCTCTGCACCAATTTCCCCGCAACCTACGACTCCACCTTCCCAAGGATTGAAGCTATCCTTCAAATTCCTGAGGCCACGTGGGAGGAGAAGCTAGAGCTTAAAAAAGAAGATCACTGGCTAGTAGATGTGTGGCATAGAGACTTCGACAACCGGAGGGAGAGGTTGGAGCAAATCCTGAGCAAAGTGGATCCAGACATTGAGTGGATCAAGGAAATCCGGGCAGAATGCACCCAATACCTTAAGCTGATGACGGGCTATGATATGCCTACTATGCAAATGGATCCAGAGAAGATCAAACCATACTTCCAGGAGTAGATGAAGGACGGGACAGCTGGAGAAATCACAACGGAGTTCCTAAGTTTTGTTGCCCGTGCCTTCGACCAATCAGAGCTGTTTAGGGACCAAGGCTCAAAGTATGACAAAGATTGGAAAAGGCTGGAAGAAAATGCTAAGGAATGGAGCTATCAGGCGTTGCGATGTGAAATCCTCGAGATAGACAAGCTCCAGGCCGTCATCCTCAAGTACATAGAACACGCAGCTTCTGAGGAGTAGGAGAACAACCCAGCTAAAGATGAAGACCTTCCTGAAGAGTAGTTATAGCAAAGGAAACAACAATTTGCTAAATGACGAAAGAGCTACAGTGCCATCAGCTAGAAGACAAAATAGGGAAAGGACAAAAGTGTAATTTTAAATTGAGATCTATTTGGGGGTAGGTGAAACCCTATTTTGTAATGAACCTTGGCCACACAATGAGAATGAATCTCGGCCATTCATTTAACTTTTGGAAAACTATAAATAGGGCACTCCTCTCATTTGCAAAGAGAGAGTTGAGTTGTTTCAAAGACATGCTGCAGAAATTTATAAGAAATAGCATTGACTTGGTGTATTTTCTTGGTTTCTCCCATGTTGCTTGATTCATTCTCCAATGTTAGATGTTTGACTTAGATCTTGTTGCTATTTAGTTAGCTGTCTTATTTCTTTGGATAAATCTTAGGAATGTTGTTGGGTGATTTGAAAATTCCTGTCTTGTTGATGATCCCTTAGTCCATACTTTTTGCTGTTTGCTGATGGTAGATAGCTGTGCAAAGTTAGCCTAGACTTAATTTAAAAGATGCTCTAAACATTTATCTTTGATTCGTGCATGTATGTGGTGGATGAAGGATGAAATATCTGCAACCCTTAGAAGATAGCACAATTTCCATGATACTGTGAAATCCCTGGTTAAGTGGGATATTGTTTTGAGGAATTGTCCATTGCAGGAACTCCATTGTCACTATTCATAGCAGGCTTCAGACTTAGGAACTTTTTCTCCCCTTTGCCTTTTTTCCTCTTTTTTAGTAACTGACCTATGCTAAGGTTCATTGCACATTGTAAAGCCAAATCCAACAACTAAATGGAGTCCAAGATTGTTGTTTGAACCTACAGCTGGTGCATAACAATTTTCCATCCTAAGAACTCCACTTCAAGATCCAACTTCCATGCTTTGTGTCCACGCTTTGTATTTTCTGTAAGACCGCCTTGTGATTCTAGCAAATCACATCAAATTACTAAGGTATCTAAGCACTGTCATGACCTGACATCCGAGAGACCTTGGGATAGTGTTCTGCAATTCGATTGTGGGAGATTGTCTTTCAAGAGAGGTAGTGCACTTAGGCACTACCTGTGTTGAAAAGTGCATAGAAACACCATCAACACACTTAATCATGACAAATAACATTAGTTGTTACTCCTTTCCATGTGGTAGTTGTAGTATCATAACATACTCACTACCATCCATGGGGGTATAAACTTAGCTTTATGCAATAATATTTTACTTTTCAAGGAGAAATTTATCATAATCCATTTGGCTCACCTTTTTCCCTACACTTGGGGGGAAAGGGGTTAGGTAGCCTTGTGTTAGGTGCATTCCTTCTAGCAAGGGATACCTTTGCTTCTCCTTAAAATTTTAGTGTAGTAAGTACACTAGCACTTTAAGGGGGGCATGCAGTCCCTCACTCATTATTGGCATAACAAATGGTCCCTTCTTAGTGATGGTAGCATACATATCCTAGGAAGTCTTACCTTTTCAACCAAAGTGTGGCTTCTTGATCTATGTGAGTGTCTCTTTGGTGGTAATATTGGGCTTGATGTGCTCTTAGAGTGTGACCTTTCTTGGTGTGTGACGTTCCCCTTGGTGGTAATGCTATGGATAGTATTCTCTAAGGTGTGAGTTTCTATTCCATGAATTGTGCTCTCTTAATGGTGATGCCTTGCATGATATTCCCTAAGGTGTGATGTTTCATGTATTGAACAAAGCCCCTTTATTGTTTTTGTAAATCACCTTTTGTGGTGGTGTTGTTATAACACCCTTTGAGGTTATAGCCTTACCCTATCATTGTTTATGTACCCCTTGAGGTGAGCTTTGTTCATCCCTTGGGACGTTAAAATTTTTGCACCCCCTAATTCGAGTTTTGTTTGTTCCCCAAGATGTTAAACTTTGTGCACTCCCTGAGGTGAGTTTTGTTCATCTCTTGAGACATTAAAATTTGTGCACCCCTTGAGGTGATTTCTATTCATCCCTCGAGATGTTAAAATTTGTGCACCCCCTAAGGTGAGTTTTATTTGTCCCTTGAGACGTTAAAATTTTTGCACCTCCTGAGGTGATTTTTAAGTGCTCCTTGAAGGGAGATTTTGCAAGATAGTTCATGTATTCAGCATAATAGATCTTGTTGGGTAATGAACTTGAACACCCCTTTTCAACATGGCCATCTAGCATAACAAAAATTTCTTGCTAATGGAGCCATGTATTTTATGAGTGATGTGGCATAACACAACTTTCTAGTCATCATGGGAGCATTTATTTGTTCAATGGATGACATTTGATATTTGAGACAATTTAAGACCGAGGTACCTTTTCCTTATCGACTCAAATATTTTAGTACTAACCTTGTATTTGTTGCATGTATTTTTTGTTTCCTCTACATGTTTACATTGTTTTTGTTTTCATTTCATCATATTTATGTTCTATCATGCCATGTGTTTTCATCACGTATGATTCATGTTTTCTGAAAGTGTATGTTGTCTTGCTACATTTTGTACATGTGTGTTCCTTTGTCCTTATGTTGGTTTTCCATGGGATCTTGGATCTTGGGGGATTGCATGATCCCCCCATATCCTTAGTCATCCTATATCTTCAACATTCAAATCAAATCCCTCTTGACATATATTTTCTACTTTAGTGTGATTATGAGCATAAGTTCATACTCTCACTAAAGTGTGGGCTAAATGTAGCATCATAAATTGTCACCCTTGAAAATTTCACACAATGTTTTTCCCCCCCTAAATTATTAAGCCTATTTAAGCACCTAATTTCCTAAATTATGCATTTTGGGCCCATTTGTACCTGTAATATAGGAAATAGGGTTCCACATTTTTGGAAGATGAAACACACAAGGGGGATGAGACCCTTCTATTTCACTAACATAACATTCAAAGAGAACCCAAGAGATCTCAAGCTTATGCATGAAATGACGAAAAGAGATCTACAATAGGGGTGTTCTAGGATGTGATTAATGACTAAAGAGGTGTTCATCACCAAGCTATGGCTTGGAAAGAAAAGATATGCAAATGACATGCAAAACCTAACTAGATGACCTAAAGAATGAAATTGAAATACAAAATGACAAACTGAGAATGAAAAGAGGTGCACTTGGAGGAAAGATGTTATCAAAACAAGCTCCAAAACCTTGAAATCCTAACACTCAATGCTCACTGGGACTCATATGCCAGTTGTGGCATATAGGTCCTAGGTGGGTCCTAAAGAGCTGAAAATTTGGAATTCAGAGTTGCAAATTGATAGGAACAAAACCCATATACTATTCCTTGAAACCCTAATTGGGACTCATATGCCCAGACTATTGTGAAGTGCCCTATTTTTTCACGAAGTGTCCCAGGAGTAGAATATTGAACTAAAACTTTGCAAGCCTCTAAAGATGGAGAAAATAAGCACTTTCCCTTTGATTTCATGCAAATTGGATGGATATTTTACACTAGATCTGAGTTTCTGTGAGTCTTGACAACTTTTCATGACAAATTTGACAACATTGCAACTTTGTCATTTTGGTAATTTTGAAGGCTTCAAATCCCCTTTTCTTCAATCTATAAACTTGCAATCACATATTAAAAAGAGGAAAACTTGTTGATTGTTAGGAAATGAGGGTTTGCAATCATCCTCTTGCACCAATTGAACTCTTTTATCACCACCACTTGAAGTAGAGCCTTGTTAATTTGGAAACCTCCATGCTACATGGAAAAACTAATTGCAATGATAAAACCTTCTTGGAAATGAGTTTTAACTTCTACCTCCACCAAATCTTCCTCTAAGACCTCTAAAGCCACCTCTCAGATCAGCAACTTGGTCTTTATTTTTGCTTGCATCTTCTTGCTCTTCATAGGACTGCCTTGATCCTCTTCCTCTACTAGTGTTTCCTTTGCATGTTCCTTTTCTTTCTTGCCTTCTTTTCAATTTCTCCTCTACCCTAGCAACCAATTGAAAACATTCTTCAATTGTCCTAGGTGTAGCCAAACTCAATTTATCCCAAATTTGAACTCTTAATCCACACATATACCTTGCAATATTCTCATTTTCATCTTCAACATGACAAGCGCTAATACTTAATTTGTGAAATTATTCAGTGTAGGGCATAACATCCTTATCTTTTTTCTTTAAAGTTTGCAACTTCTTAAATGTTTGTATGGCATGATCACCTAGCAAGAATTGGATTTTTATCTTTGACACCATCCTATCCCATGAACTAATTTTTCTTTTCCCTTTTTCAATCTTTCCTCTTGAACATAATTCCACCATGTAAGAGAAAGACCTTTCAACTTAGTCTTAGAAAACTTTACCTTCTGATCATCTGCAACCTCCTTGTGCTCAAAGTAATTATCTAGTGCATCTATCCAATCCAATACCTCTTTAGCATCCAACTTTCTATTATACATTATCACATCTATTTTATCATGAGAAGCATCTCCTCTAATATCCTTGAGAATTTTCACCATCCTTCTCTCATTAGGGTCCAAATCATCACCTTGGACTCTTCCACTTGGAGGGTTTTCATCCTCACCCTCTTCCTCTTCCTCTCGGTCACTTTCCTCTTCAACGACCTTTCCTCTTTTTTGCTTTGTCTCCCATGTTGCAAATCTGGCTTAAATTGCTTCTTGTGTTTCCTTTAATAATATTATTTCCCTATTAAGGGCTCCACTTCCTTTAGGAGGCATCTTGTCCTTCAACTTTCAACCTTTCTCTTTCTCAATCTTCAACTTTTTACCTTCAAAAGATCTAACACCTATGCTCTAATACCACTTGATGTAGAGCAGGGAGGGAAACCTTAAAACTATCACAATTTGATCATATTCAAATTCTCTTTCAACCATGAAACCCTCATCTTGGTGTTCAACTCACCGTTCACTTGCAATTCCTTGTAACATTCCAATTGATGGAAAGTGTGCATATCTTTTAGAAGACTCAAACCCACAAGAGGATTTACATTTAAGACACCCATTATGGCATATTTCAACATATCTTAAAATCTCATAGGGTCACTTTGAACCATCAACCCCAAATTTTTGTTGTTACACTACCCCAAGGTCAAATTAGGCCACTTTTACAAAGAAAAACCAACCCAAACTCTCTTCTAATCCCAAACCTCTATTGTAGGGTCACAACCAGACTACAAAAACTCTAAACTTTTTTTTTTTGACAAAATAATTTCCAACTAACTCACCATATCTCAAACCCTTGTTTTAGGCCTATTTAGGCTTGCACAATGACGATTTATTGATTCTATGTTCTCCAAACCTTTTATTACCTTATCAACACTTAAAACACACCAAAATAGACCTGAACATGCTAGCCAAACTATCACACAACCTTTTTCAATGCATTTTCACCAAACTCCAACACTTAACCACCATTTTCAAGCCAAAACTCAAACAAATACACCTAGGGTAACAATTAAATTCCACCAAAACACCTTCCCCACTCTTAAAACCAATTCTAACATCTAAATATACCTTACAAAACCCATTCCACTAAATTACACGCTATTCTACTAGTGGAATGGGTGATTAATTCATTTTGTTCACCTTTAAACTCTCAAATAGGGTTTTTAGACCTTCCTATAGAAAAATGCTTGTCAAATTCTTCAATCTCAATGAAATCCACCCAAATAACAACCAAAATTAAGCTAACACATGCCTCTATCTAATTAAATATCTTTTAGAACAATATCCCACTTTATGGAAACACATAGTTATTTGTAGCAACAAATTACTAGAAATTGTAGAGAAAACAATGGTGTTTTTGTTGTTTCAACTTCACAAATCAACATTCCAACCCTACCTCGAGCCCTTCAAGTCCGTTTTAAAATTTAAAAACCAAAAAATAACAAATCCAACCAAATCAACTATCTTTTGAATTTACTTGACCATTGGGATTCCTCTTTTGCAATTTTTGCACTCTTTACAACATTACATTTTTGACAATTATTGACAACCTTTGCAATAATGAACCCAACATGAATCAATTAGATCAAGAATGGTCTATTATGACCTTATTGAGTGAAAGATGACTAAAAACACCTTAAACCAACTTAAAGACCTTATTTACACAAAATAAACTAACATGGTGCCCCTACACCAGAAAATAACAAGATGGGTGGATCAAGCTTCGACAAAAAATCACTCTAGGGCCACGAAACTTCAGGTCATCTATGGGGTGAGTATCGAAAGGGTGGATTAGTGAGAAAGTCATGCCTCTATATTAGTTTCTCACTATATAATTTGAAATTCATGCTCATTTTTAGGCTTCTCATCATACGTTAACCATACCAAAGCTATACCTCCTGATAACTTTCACAAGGTGCACATAATAATGAAATTTGAGCTTTATGAGGAAAGAAAAGTTTTTTATGCTTGAAACTCATGAACAAAGAAAATGACACCACATGCAAGCAAAGTGTATTATGCAAGTTGGCCATATAACAATTATTGTAAATGCTAAATAGTGTAAGGTATGTTCAAAGGGATTTTTCTTAGTTCATGTAAGGTCTCATCTTAGGAAACATTGTGCTTAATGTCTCCAAGAGAGGAAAATTCAAAGAAATATCATGCTTTCAGAGGAAATCAAACCCAATGACACCACCAAGGCAAGGATGTGTCACAAGAATAACAAAAACTACACAATGAAACATGAGTTTTGACATATGCCCCCACTTTAAAGTGGTTGCTAACACCATTACTGTGAGCAATTGCTTTAAAAAG
>VDFB02373368.1:219849-321132 GCA_007258455.2 Sequoia sempervirens
ATAAGATAGTGAGTTCATCTTCTACTTGACTCACACACTTATTGATAAGATTTATAGTATGAAAGATACATATTTATCCCTCATACCCAATATAGTATAAATATATGTATATACATCATATCAATAAAGAGACTTTTATATCCCCAATATTATTAAATATAGTAATCTTTATGTAGTATAAAATGTAAATAAGTTCATAATCCAATTCAATGAGGTTCCTAGATAGAGAGGTGAGGTTACATAGACCCTATCACCTTAGCAACTTATATTCTAAACTACTTTATTATTACCCTATCCAATTCTAACTACTATACAAACATAATCATTCATTGCACTTCCAGTTGATTTGAATGAACAATGTAAATAAAAAATCTTACAACCATATGCATATATATGGAGGTAAATATTTCAAGGTAATCATTGATAGAAATAGTAACAATAATTGGTTTCAATATAAATTGTTGAAAAATTAATTTGAAAGAGTTAGATCCTAATCCTTATAGAATATCTTGGTTGTAAGAGAATCATAAAATTTTCCAGTTAGTGAACAATGTCATGTAAATTTTAAAATTGGAGAATATGAAAAAAAAATCTATGTCAACATGTCTATGAATGTTTGTCATTTTTTTGGGTAGACCAAGGTAGTTTGATAGAAAATATGTACATGAGAGAATACATATAGATTTATGTACAATGGGCAAGATTGATCATCTTGCAACAATATTGTTAGAAAGTATAAAAAAAATTTGAAAGATCTCAATAAAGAGAATTATGTATTGTTCTTCCTAATTGTATGCAAGTATAAAGCACCACAAAGGCAGATGAGGCACTACAACTTGAGATTTATAAGTTGTTAGAGTCTAATAATATCATTTGTAATAACTTACATGAAGGATTATCACCAATAAGAAACATAATTCATCATAGGGATTTGATTCTTGTGGAAATTTTATATAATAAAGTAAACCATAGATTAACACCAACTAAAAGTGTAAACTTGAATAGACAAGTAGAATATTACAAACAAAATGGTTGATAGGGGAAATTTTAAGTCCATGTGCAATATTATAATTTTGGGACTCAGGAAAAGAGAATGAAGAATGTGTATAGACTCTAGAGAAAAAAGAAAGATTATTATCAAGTATAAATTCTCATTACTAATGATAGATTATTTGAATAGTGTAAAATACTTTAAAAATATAGATTCAAAGATTGGATATTACTAAATCAAAATTAGAGGAAGGAGATAAATGGAATATTACATTCAAGACGAAACTATTCATATGAGTAGCTAGTTATGCCATTTGGGTTGATAAATGCACCTAGTAGTTTTATGAGGTTGATGAATAAAGTATTAAAATCATGTTTTCATAAGTTCATTGTTGTATATTTGGATGACATTCTAAATTTTAGTAAAAATAAAGAACATTTAAAACATTAATGCTATTAGATTTAAAACATATCATATTGGTGATGTAAAAATTAAGGCAAGAAATTTTTTGATTAATATAAAAAAATATAGTTTCATGAAGAAAGAACTAGTATATTTGGGCTTTATTATTTTTATTGATAGATTAAAGATGAACCTTGAGAAAATGAAAAAATTGTTGAATGGCTTACGCCTGTAATTATTTTTAAGTTAATTTTTGTCATGCTTTGGAAAGTGTTAATATACAGTTTATTAGAAATTTTAACATGGAGTGTGTTCAACAATTATTGACATAACGAAGAAAGCTAATAAGGAATTCAAGAAGAACGACATAACTAATAAGAGTTTTAAATTGTTGGAAAAAGAAAGATGTTAAAAAACTTGTATTAGTTTTACTTGATTTTGACAATTTATTTTAAGTTGACTATAATGTCTATGGAACTATGATTATAGTTATAGTTTAAATTCAAGAAGGAAAACCTATAGCTTACTTCAATGAAAAATTTAATGATGCTAAAAGACATGTTTATGATCAAGAGTTCTATTTGATTGTGCAAGCATTAAAGAGGTATGTGGAGATACGTGTAGAACTATATAATTTGTCGAATTACAAAACAAAGGAGTCAAAATATTGGGTTATATCAGTCATTTCCTATACTTGAGTGACTGTGGGATGAATAGCAAATATATTTTTGTATTAAAATTGTTAAGAAATAAAAAAGGGACTAATTCTATTTTGATAGTTGTTGAAAAGCTATTTAAGATGGCTCATTTTATCATTTGTAAGAAAACTAATGATGTTGTAAATGTAGATAATCTATTTTTTAGAGAAATTGTGGGGTTAAATGGATTACTGGGAATATTATATTAGATAAGGATGTAAAAAAAATTCATTATTTTTTGAGAGCATTGTGGAAAAACAAGGCAACAAAATTAAAGTTCAGTTTAGCATATCATCCACAAACTAATGGATAAATAAAAATTATAAATAGGAGTTTTGGTAACATATTGAGATGTTTGACAAGGGAAAATATGGGTAGTTAAGATCTAGAATTATTGAAAGCTAAGTTTTCACATAATTTAAATTTAGTAAGCTAAAGTACAAGTAAAACACCATTTGAAATTACATTTGGGAAAGTCCTATAAATGTTTATAAACTAAGAGACCACAAAAAATTATAAGGGTACTATGGTAAAAGAATATTTAGAACATATGAAGAATCTACATAAGGAGGTAAGAGTCTAGTTGAGAAATATGAATTCAAAGTATACATAGCATGCAAGTTAGAGGACGAGACATAACAAATATGAGGTAGGAGAAAAAATAATGATATATCCAAGAAATGAAATATTTTCTATTGGACCTTATAATAAATTAAAGATGAATAAATTTGGACCTTATAAGATCATTAACAGAGAATTTTTTAGTGGTGAATCTTCTCCAATTGGTGAATAGTTCATATCAGCCAATTCAAAATTAGTGAATACATTGCAACCAACAGGGTGGTCAAATTGCCTAGTGAATCGGAAAGAAAATAGGTGGATGGGAGAGTTCCCACCTCTATTCTCCTTTGGCCATTCAATAATGTACTAGTAACCCTAATTGGATTGACAATCAACCTCAAAGGTGAGTCAATTCTCAACAAGGAAGACCTAGGAGGGGGTTCTTTAAGCTTTGATGGGTTCAGCACCAAGAAAAAGCTTGGAAAAGAAAAGTAAATATTCAACTCACAAAACCTAGTAATGCAAGATAAATGAAGGATGCAAATGATAAAATTAAGTAACAAAAAGTTATGATGTGTGTACCTGAGAAGTCTAGAAATGTGAAGAGGATTCTGGAAATGCAAAAATTATGTCAGAATGAGTTATGGAGAACTAAGATTCCTTTACTATTTTCTTATTCCCGCTATTCTTTTTCGGGGTCAAATGTGGAATCTTTGGATTTCAAAATTGAATTTGAAAGAATTTCTAAAAAATACCCTCGAGAGGACTAAGATGCCCTAGGTGGCGACTTAGTCCCATCTCGAATTTCTGGAATCTCTTAATGTGGTTTGGAGGCTCAAGGTATGCACTTTCTTCTTCTCATATCTCAGGACTTGAAACTTTTGAACTTTGCCTATAGGTGAGTTTCTATGAAGATGACAACTTTGAAATGCAACTTTTCACCTCAAATGATCTTCAAGTCGTCAACCTAAATTTGCAATCACAAACACACAAGAGAGGGAAAATTTGTTGATTGTTAGTAAATGGGGGTTTGCCTTAGTCAAACCCCTTGTTGGTAATTAAACCTTGAAATTAAATAGAAATGATGAAGGGAAATGATGAATGAACAAAGTGTCATGTTGCAACTCACCAAACCCTTGTTGTGAAGTTTGTAAACTTGTGTGAAGTGGATAGCTTGAATGTAGATCCTAAATCAAAGGAATGCTTGATAGATCTTGACTTGAATTGCTTGCTTGAATCAAAACCCTACATCACAAATGTTAGCTCAAAAACACATGATGCAAGAATATCCTTGATATGATACTTGAATCTTGATGATGGCTCCAAATGCTTGATGAATTTCTCTTGAATTCTCTTGATCACAAACTTGGATGAACAATTGAATGCTTAGATGTTAGGATATGAGAAATGAATGGAAGGAACCTTGTATTTATACTTATTTATGCTTAATATCCCAAAATTACACCAAAAAAAGCCAACATGTGAATTCTTTAATTAAAGGAGGTTGAATCCTGCCAAGATTTGAAATTAAATCTCAAAAATACCTTAAGGGGGACTAAGACGCCCTAGGTGGCATCTTAGTCCCAAGGCATGAGACCTGGGGAACATACTCCAAAAAGAGTCACAAGACCTTTGGTGGACAAAGACGCCCTAGGTGGCATCTTAGTCCCAACCCAAAAATTAGGGACACAGCCAAAATCATTAGACTATCATTTTTCCACTAATGTTTGTTGGGATTAGCCAGAAAAAGATATAGTTTATTAGGCTTGTGGATGTAAAATAGGACCAATTAAGACATACATAAGTATAAACAAAGCAAGGTGGGCCCAAACAAGTGTGAAAATGCACAGGTATGAATTTTCCTACACTACACCTAGATTTTATGAATTATCGATCCAATGCATTTCAATTCTTCATCAATTTATTTTATAAGGCATATGTAATAATAATTTTATCATAAAAAACTATGCTTTTCCAATGGTCTAGTTAGTATTTTTTTCTGGAATCTCATAAGCATGTATTAAATCACCCACATACTTTCCAATAGTATTAAACAACATTGTGTAAATTAGGACGTGTTTTTCCAATAACATTAAATGTTCATTGTGTGTGAGGACCCATTTCACTAATAAAACTTAAAAATAGTTATGTATGAGGGACCCATTTCACCAATAACATTAACAAATAATTGTGTATGAGGACCCATTTCACCAATACTATGATAACTCCATGCTAATCCTAGGCCCATAATCACCTTAAAAATTACAATGTATGTGTTTTGTCAATTTTTGATTTACCAACATTTAAATGTATCATTGTATAATCATGCGGGATTCACCAAATTTTTACTATACCATTTAAAAATCCTACAAAATTCACCAAATATAGATTGATATAAATACAATTGAAACTCTAATTTGTTTTTGCACAATTTGTTCAATTTCGAACTTGTGAGTTCTATATTTGAATCATAGGAAGGTTACAAACTTACAAATGTGTAGGGATTGTTGCATTAGTGAATAGAGAGTCAGTGATAACCTAAAGGTAAGTGATCATTTCTTCATAGTGTTATAAGATTATTTATATAATTTCCATTATTACATCAATATTAAAGATAATATTGAGTAGGAGTAGGGAATGGAATACATCTAGGACCCAATGATCTATATTATATGACTTCTTAAACAAGAGAACATTTTTTGGTAGATTTTATTTTGTGAGATATGTTGAGCAAGAACAAGAGTAATATTCCTCAAGGTGGTGTAGGGAGGTTATCAAAATGAACAAAATATATAGTTACCATAATGTCATACTTTGGCAATATTTTTGGTCCATCAAGTCAAGATGGAACTACATCATCAACACTTGCACCAAATATTAACAAATAAGGAAATACCTCAAAGGAAGATCAAAGTGAGTTAATTGAGTTAGATTAGGATGATAATGCCATAAAAGATGTTACAAGGGTACCCAAGGTAGTCAAAATGAGTTAAATGATCTAGATGACAATGGTAGTGCCATAGATGATGTCCATATGTAAAAGGGTGTTGCCACAATAATGGGTTACACTTTCTGAGGCATTCTAATTTTTACCTTAAATCACATATTTTTAGAAAATTATATAATGATTTTACTTTTGAAAGGTTCCATTTAAAGGATTTTAATTGAAGAGGGTTTTATCAAACCCCCTTAAATCAAACCCCCTTGAATAGAACCCCGCTAGTTTTAAACCATACCTATAATGGAGTCTCCTCTACACCTATCAAAATGTTGATAAAAAACCACTTTTGATTTACCTTTTGGGGGATCAAATGAATTCATTTAAAATTTATGTTTTGTAAGTATGTAGTCCTTATTATAAGCTTCCCAAAAAGTATAATTTAAAATATATTTAATTTGATTATTATATTTATTTTTTATTTCTTGTGAATGTAGATTTTTCAATGAACATCAAGGTCTGTGTTTCACACATACAAAAAAAAAGGAAAATAGAGAAAAAAATTATAAAAAATACATGTCCTCTAGGTATTGATGTCCTTATTCCAACAAAAAAAATCTGATATATACAAAAAAAAGTTATGCTCTTAATAGTACACCTATGTCTAAATTGTAATTGGTTTGACTTTAAACTTAATTAAAAAAAAAATCAATAAAACATTATGAAACCAAGTGCATCCTCTAGATATTGTAGTTACAAATTTAAATTCGAAAAAAAAAAAAAAGAATTTTATCCTTCATAGAAAAAAGTTGTGTTTTATAGTACACAAAAAAATCTGTTAAAAACTAGTTATTGCAATTTGATTCAAAGTCTTTTCACAAATCACTAGTTTGCACATCTTCAAATTCCTCATGGTTTAGCAGCTATAGGTGTCTGAAAGTGAATATTTAGTTCAAAATATTCATTTCAATGTCAAGCTTGGCCAAAAAATGTAACCCACTATTGTAGGATCACCCAAAAGAAGAGGGTTGTGCAACAATTCAAACATTAGTGGCAATGGCATAAATTATAATGGCACAATGAATGTTGAACTTGAGATGCAATTAAGCAGACATATACATGACAAGAAAATGAGGATCAAACTCAAAGATAAGATGGCTCTCAATCTCATTGTTAGAGTGAGGATTAGGAGGTGAGCTAAAAAATGCAAGGGATTTAGAAGTTAATAGGTATTTATACTGAATTTCATGAATCATATTCCAAATTATTGTTGATGATAAATTATATTGCATTCTATGAATTAGATAGAATAAATTAATGTACTACTATTTTTTATTGTTCCAATGTAGAATCTAAATTTTAATCACTATTTTCAAATTGGTTAATTAGTTATTAACACAATTTTCAAAAAAAAAAATTATTAATTAACATATTATTAATAATTTTATATTTTTATTGTGTCATACTAATAAGTTTTACATGCACTGAATGATTCAACTCAATGTTTAATTATAATAGTAGCATATACAACATTAGCAATTGTTTAATGTTTATCTAGTAGTAGAAACGAGAATTTTGTTGAATTGATTAAATAAATAATATAGATTATTTGAACATATTCATGAATTTGAGTTTTGTATTGATTTTCGAATGAAGGAATACATAGAGGCAATGTAAAATTTTGCTCAAAAACAACTTTTCATAGAGCTCAGTCACAAACATATTATTAAATCATTCTATGAGCTTTTGTAGCATGCTCCACTATCCATTTGATTTGGAAGAGTTATTTGTTCTAACTAATAGTATATGACTTGAAAAATTGTTAACAATTCATAATTGAAATTGGAACTTGACTTGAATGTTTCAATCAAAGTTGCATTCAAGGTTATCATTGGTTTGATGGAATCCAAAAAGTTCACCTCATATAGGTTCTAAAGAAACTAGTCCAAATCAATTTTCCTTGTATCCTCCATCTTGTTTCTAAAAGAATCATTTTTAATAAATCACTCTGATGTGTCAAAATTCAAGGGCAAACCAAGCTCTATCAAGTTCTCTAGATCTTTTATTTAGCTTCATATTTTTTACAACTTGATCAATAAATTCCTTTGGTTCACATAGTTTCAAACACTTTTGAATGATAGATGGTGTCTTTATTGAGGCAGTAATCTAGTCTTGAATTCCTTTGAATTTTAATTCATTTTCATTGGCTTTGTAGACTATTCGCAAATTTTGATTTTCAATTTTCTCTCTTGAGTTCACATTTCTATTGGTAGCTACATATTTTCTAAGCTTCCTATTATGAACTACCAGATAATCAATCAATTGAAATAATTCATAAAAATTATCAATCCTCTACATTGTTTTCTCCCAGATCCATTGTTTCATATCCCTCATTGTTTCTCTAAGAAATGCATTTAACCTATTCTAAGAAGACTTTATTTCATTTTGTGTTGCGCTCAGTTGTACCACCAATCTTTCATTGGCTTTTCTATATTCCTCTAATTTTTATTGCCAACATTTTGTATTTTTTGTCAAATTGAATTTTAATTTATTTGCTAAGGCATTGGCTTTCACTAGATTTTATTTTAATTCTTCTAAAATAGAATTTTCATCATCATATTTCTTGATGCTCTCATCTAACCTTTGCTTCAATTTATTCAATTTTAGTTCCACCTATGTTTGTTCATCCTCCTTTGTAGATGTAGAGGTAGATATTTTTTTTCTTTTTTCTAATTCATTGTTCTTGTTATTTGTTGCTTTCCTCTTTGTTTTCTCATTTGCTAGGTTTTCTTGTAACTTTTCTATTTGAATCTACAACATATTTTTTTCTATCCCTTGCTTTAGCAATGATATGTACACCACTTCATTGTTCTTTTTTGATACATTAATTTTATTTGAATTTTTCAATCAAAAAAATCCATTTGGATACTACTAATGACCTCAAATTCAAAGTGGTGCATCTAATTCTTTGTTTTATTTTAAACTTTAGGAACAACAATCATGTGCTCCATGGTTTTTGTATTTGGGTCAAATATGGGTAATACCCTAGTTGTTGTAGGCTCTAAAGTTATAGCAAATGTACTCTTTATCATTTGCTTGTTTTGTTTTTATACATTTTTTATTTCTTTGTAAATTTAGCATTGTAATCAAAACTTAGGGCCACAAACATACTTGAATTCTTGAATGGCAAAGGAATTCTTGCAATAATGGTAACATCTTTAATTATCTGAGATTGAGGCTAAGTATTAGCCATTATTGTTGCAGTCACACTAACAACTAGAGGGGTACCTTTTGATAATATAAATAACTCTTTGAGGTGGAAATTAAGGTAGTGGTACTGATAGTTGGAGTTGGACTTTTCATAATCCTTTTTTTCTTCAAAATACCTTGATCACTAGGTGTTTTGTAGATTATTCTAATATTGGCCTCTTTTGTGTATTTGTTTATTGTAGCACATATTGACCACTACTAGTACTACTACCCATATCATCACCACCAATGGCAATGCCAATTGTACTAGATTATCCACCATGTCTTGGTTGTGATTGTATCTAACCATGAAGATTTAAAGTTGTAACAAAATGAATTGTATCACGTGTGCTTGTATGCCCTTGGGATTTTTAACCAGCTCTAACATTTATCAAATCACTACGCTTTCGATGGCCTACCTCTATAGGCACCCAAATGCCTTGTCCTTTGGACCCCCAACCACCACCTTCATAACCCATTTTTTGCTATGGCTTCTCTTGAAGTATATGTTTGTTTTGTGGTATCACTTAAAACATGTTTGACTTTGCTTGCATATTGTACACTTTGTTCTTCCCTATCATCATCATATTTATTATCTTTCTTGAACTTTAGAGGGATGCTCTTTATTCCACAAATTTCTAAACTCATCATCTTTTTGGATCTCTTGAAACACTACACTAGATTTTTTAGTTCACCTAGATCCTTCTTCATAGACCAATAGATAATAGTTTTTATGGTATCCAATTTTCATTTGTACAAGATCTTCGTAGAGAATTTGGTATTTTTGCTAAAGTGGATGGTTGACCAACTTTTATATAAAATTTATCATACCTCCTTATTGGCTTCTCTACTTCTCTTTGTTGGTGCAATACCATTATTTCTACCAACAATTGTTCAAAAGAAATACATTTCTAAGAATCATTTTCCTCTATTACTTTCTTGACCTCATCCTATGAATTCTTGTTTTTCAATATTTCTAGGAAGGGTTTACTTTCATGTTGAATTCCACTTGTGTTATTATTTGCAACAAGCCTTACTTTAATGACATCACATTGGTCATACTTCTAGTGAGATTCAACATCAAAATTTTAAAAAAATAAAAGTTCATGTACCACATTGAATGTTTTTCTCTCGAATTTGAACCCTCCACATGAAAAGGGTAAAGAAGGAAATATGCTTTTCTTTTTTTGACTAATAAGGTATAGTTGATTTGTACTCTCCATATGTTGTACATATTCCAGTGCAAAAACCCTCTCTATCATACATGTATTAGAATTTTGTAGGGATCTACTCTTGATCCATAAAATCTTAGCATATTATATTTTTCTATGAAATACCATCCAATGAATTGTATTTCTAATTCTAGTTGAATGTAATCTCTGCAAGATAGGTAATTTAGGCAATAGATTATTTGTAATTGATTGATAAAATGAAGCCAAAAAATAGTCTACATGTGGTGGCCAAATCTGCATTTACCTCAAATATCAAAAAACTTTAGAGTTATTAGCAAATAAAGTAAAAACAAACTAAACCCTATGAAATATTGAATCCTACTTCATAATGCAATCAAAACAACAAAATATCAAATGAACTAAGTGAAAGCATAAGGAAGTAAGAATCAAACTCTATCCCATATTGGATTGGTGCTATTGTGGAAAATAGCCCTTTCCCGATCCTTGCTTGAGCTCCATGATGAAATTGCTATGAAGAATGATATGGAATGCTAAGATGATATGGATTCAAATGAAAATGGTGCATTTGTGCTTGAGATTGTGGAGGATTTGATTAAGGATGAAGCCTCTATTTGTAGATTCTCAAATGCTAAGAGTGCTCACAAGAGAGCAATGTGGGATCAAAAACAAGCCAATGAAAAGAGGCCACTTGTCATCATGTCATAGGTTGAGGGATGTGCAATATTTGGGAAATGTGCCCAAGAGAGGGAGTTTTAAATTCAAATTTGAGAGTAAATGTTGAGTTTGACTTGTGCAAGGGACATGTAAGAGCTCATTAATTGTTTTGTTGGATGTACACGTCCACTTGTTTTTGAATTCAAACTTGAGGAATATTCCTCAAAGATGCCATGTTGAGTGAAAATGAAGATTTTAATAAATCAATAAATTGATTTATTTGTGCAAGTGGCAAAATCTAGATAATACAAGCGATTAGGATTAGCATTAGATTAAATTAAATCCTGATTTAGTTAATTAAAAAGAGGATTAGGTGATTTGACCTTTTGGATTTAGATTTAAAGATTAAACTAAATCAAAAAGGAGATGAAAGATGATAAGGATTTTGTTAAATAAATATTTGATTTATTTAGCTAAGGGTGATAATGATAAGATTAAATTAAATAAAGTTGATGACCTTTAGGAGATTGAAACTGATTTACCTAATGAATGGATGAATGTGAATTTGATTTATTTAATGAGTGGATGAACGTGAATTGAGTGCACGATGCTAATTTCACATGTCTACACTATAAAATTATTGTAGTTCCTTCAATTATCATGCATCCTTATCTTAGTGGTTCATTCATATATTGAAGCCATTATTTTTATCTCACCATTTGTATAGGGTTAAATTTGAAGCTTGTTGGCTAGAAACATTCCAATAAATTTGAATAGAAATAAATAGCACAAGTAGGTTTTGAACCTAAAAGTCTTAGTGGAACCTCCTTTAATCATTAAAAAAAAATTCTACATGGATTCTACAATGTGCTCAAGAAATTTATATTTGACAGGTTGAGTAGCATAATGAATATTATATACCATTTCAAGGAGGCTTACACCCACTTCCCAATTGCTATCTAATTTGAGGCAAATTTCTAGCATGGAAATAGTATCATGAACCCATGGTTTAAAATAATCAATTTTATAAGGAGGGCTATGATTATCTTTGAATAAGTTACTATCACTAATATTATTTTCAAAAAAATAATTTGTGGACTCTTGATGGACTACTTCATAATTACTAGCAATGTTTTCTAGGTCAATGTGGACATTTCCAAAATATTTGGTTGTAAAGCCCAACACATTTCCAAATTCTTCTACAGTAATGGGTAACATTTTTTCTTTGTTATCTTTATTAACAATTACTTTTTTGTTATCATAATTGTGGACACAAACGATGATATATTCTAGACAAGGGAAAACTTCATGTAACATCAAGTGTCTCAATCCAACTACTCATGATGTATTGACACTATTAATTAGTATTGGTTTAATATTTGTATTTTTAATTTGCACTATAGAATTATTCTCACATGAAAATCTCAGTTTTCAGTTATGCCTACCATAGATTACATGATCATAAATATCATGGTATTCATTCATTAATCCTATGGTTTTAAGCACCTCGATATAATCTATTTTTAATTTTCTTTTCCCTTCCCAAAAATTGCTCTAAGAGTGGTGGTAGACATGCTTGTAAAGTGTGAACCCTCAACCCTACACCCCAATATTGAAAAATTAAGAAATGATGGAATGTAGGAATTTTTTCTTTAACTTACCCAAAGTTTGATTCTTGAAAAGATGAATATAAATATACTGACAAGCATGGACTGGCTCTATTAGATCCCAGAATCTCCTTGATACACTATAATGAGAAATACCCCTTAATCCTTACCCTCTCACTTCAAAATAAAATCACTTAGCAATAGAAAGTTTACTTCTTTTTTCTATTGGTGTGAATAAAGTATTGTACCTAGTTAATTATTTACTAGGGACTTAGGGGACTTATTCAATGTTAATTTTACTCAGGATATAATATTTATTCTAGAAGTTTTAGCTGTCTTATCTAGATTTTACATTATCCTAGGTAGTTATGAATTGTCTCATGTGATAGGATTAAGACACTTGTCATGATCTTGTCTAATCCTATCTCTCACCTTGTCTTTATAAGCAAGGCATCTCTTGCATATTTTGCATCTTTATCACATTATATCATATTGTAATTCTTGTTTAATGGAATAAAATATTTTATTGTTGCTTCTCTCTATTTTTTGTGGAGGTTATTTGGTGTTGCGGATTGAAGATCTTGGTTGCTCACTTCAACATGGTATTAGAGCTTTGAATTTTGCAAGTCCTTCCTTTTTCTTAGAGAGTTTCTACCATCAAGTTTTCTATTGTGATTTGAGTTTCTTTTATGATCTTGTAAATTCTCATATGCTCTTCTCTTGTGTTTCAATATGATCTTGAGAATTAGAAATGGTTTGCAAAGATCTGTTAATCATTTATTGCATGTATGTTTTTTTGTGAGATATATGGTGATTACAGCACTTTTAGCTATAGTGGTAGTATTTTTAGTTGTCCCATTACGTCTAGGAGGCTTGAGAAAGTCAAATTTTCCTTTCATTTCACTTAATTTGGTCACCATTTACAACTTTGGAAAACAAGGGTTTGAAGCTCAAATATAAGAAGCAACTTTTCATAGGAGCATTTTTGGAAGAAAAAATCCCTTCCATTGCATCTGGGAGTTCGATTCCATGAATTTTGATATATAATTTGCCTATATTCGGCAAAATTTGTTTTCAAAGCAACAAAAAATTAGCTAAAGGGTCGTACGGCCCCCCATCTATGTAGGTATGGTGAAAATTATGAAAAAAATTATTTTCAATGAGTTTTATTCAAAATTTTGCAAAATAAAAAATTTTAAAAAAAACTAAAGCACTATCTTAAAGCGCTTGGCGCTTTGAGCGCTTAATATTAACACAATCCACATAGGGGTTAATGCCCCACCCACAGTCCTTGACTGCAAACAGCGGTGTGGCCTTTAAACCACAATAGGCACTTAAGCCACTAGCAGGTTCCTAGCCACAATAGGCAGCTAAGCCACTAGCAAGTTCCTAACCGCAATCACAAGACTCCAAACTGCAACCAAAAAATAACCACCAACATTTTTTATTAGTTGTTGTGGCTTCAATAGCCGATGCATGTGACCAATAATGCTCTAACTATCTAATTTTTTTCCTCAACCACCAACAGGGTCACATGGGTGACCAAGAGCCAGTCCCTAGGGGCTATAATTTTTCCCCTATTTAGCCTTCAAAGTGCCTAAAATAGGCCTTTTTTCAATTTTGCATAACTTTGTGCCAAATTATCGTATTTTCATAAAAAAGATATCGTTGGAAAGGTAGTTCGATGAACTTCATAGTGATGTAGATGATTTTGACAAATTTTTCCATTTTTAGCTCAAAAGTACATGTGCATTTATTTCTTGTAATTGACGTAACTATTGCATACAAAGTCAAAATTTGGAACTTTTTTTAAATTGCTTAGAAAATTGTAAGGAATCTATTTGTAACCTTTATTTTTAGTTTTGACAAGCCATCTTTTAAAAAAAATAAAAATCACTTGTGTTATAAACAATTGATTTGAGCTTGTGACTTGTACAAATTGCAAAATTTCTTCATTGTAATTTGCTAAGAGGATTGCAAATTGAGTTTTAGTACATTCTAGGGGTCAAATGAACAATTTGAGTGCCACATTATCTTCTTTTTCTTGGTATTTTTCTTTCCAACATGAAAAATCTAAGGCAAATTGAACCACTCACTCCACACAATTATCATACATGGAAGATAAAAACTCAATTGTTACAATCTAAGGGTTTGTGGCCAATGTTATATGTACAACAACTTGATTTCACAAGGGAGTGTGAAAAATTTACACATAGATGTAAAATGGAAGAAGCAAAATGGCTCATTGGCATACATGTATCTGATAACTTATTATTTCATATTGTGGAGTGTAAAATGCCTAAGAATGTTTAGGACAAACTTGAAGAATTGTATGGTAAATTCAATCAATTCAAAATCTTACAACTTCAAGTGGATCTACAATCACTCTCTCTAGATGCATTTCCTTCAATTCAAGATTTTCTTGAATAGTTCAAAATAATTTTGTCACAATTAAAAGGATATGTGCATGATAAATCTGATGATGAATGTATCTTCTTGATTTTATCTAAGTTAAGAGGCCCTTATGAATTTTTCTCTTCCAATTTATATTCTACTATGGATGTTATGGGGAAAAATTATAAAATTCCTCCTTTTGAGTTATTTTGTGGGCATCTTACTAGGGAGCAAGCCAAGTTGGTTCAGTTGGATGCCCTACCTAGTTCTAAAAATCATGCTCTAATGGCTTAATCTTCCAAGGTTAAAGGAAAGAATAAGAAGAAGCCCAAGATAAAATCATGTTCAAGTAGTGAGTCTCCCTCCAAATCAAAGTAGAAGAATAATTAGAAGTCCACTCCACCTCCTCCTTCTTATACCTCTAGAGATTCTTCTTTCAAGTCCAAGAAAAATAAAGGAGATCCTTGTTCACTTTGTGGAAAAACTGGGCATGATGTGTCTCATTATTTCAAGAGACTAGAAGCCTTGGAGGAAGCTATGAAGAGACATAATATTTCAATGCCTAAGTCTTCTTCCATGGGAAAAAGGGAAAGCTATTTTAGCAAGTGTCATTCATTCATCTTCTAATAGTTTGATTCTTGATTTAGATGTTTCACATCACATGAGCAATTCATGTGATCTTCTTGATTCCATTGCACATGCTTCTAATTCTTAGATTGCAATTGGGAACTCTTCACAAATTCTAATTTTGGGGGTAGGCTCCGTTTATATGCTAGATGTTTTCATTGAGGATGTTCTTCTTGTTACTGATATTTCAGCAAATCTACTTTCCATATATCAGATTTGTCATTTTGGAGATCGAAAGTTAGTTTACTCCATAGAATGTGACTATTATATAGTTGCAAGATCATGAGAAGGTTTTTGCTACAAGGATAGTTGATCGTGAGAACCATTTATATTGGTTTGATGGCTTTGAGTCTTCATTAGGTTCATTTTTTATTGCTCGTGTTGATTCAATGAGAAAATTTTGGCATGAAATATTTGGGCACTTGAACTATAGATATCTTTAGAAGATGCACACACATAACTTAGTGGTTTGTCTTCCTAATATCTCTTGCATAGATGGAGTTTTTTGAGGTTGTGTTCTTGGAAAACAACATCAAGATCCTTTTCCCAAGGTTCAAGCTACACGTACAACCACACCCCTTGAGTTGGTTCATAGTGATCTCATGTCATTCCCAACTCCTTTTTCAAGGGCTAAGTATGTGTTTACTTTCATTGATAATTTTTCCTAAAACACATAGGTCTACTTTTTGAAGCTCAAGAGTGAGGTTCTTACCATCCTCAATACCTTCAAAACATTTGTGGAGAAGCAATTAGGTTTTGGGAGAATTTCAATCAGGAATTTCAAGATTTTTGTAGTTGGCATAATATTCTTCATCAGCACACGGTTCCTTGCACTCCTCAACAAAATGGTGTGGAAGAGAGGAAGAATAGGACTCTACGGAAGATGGCAAATTGTATGATTCAGTCTAGGTCCATGGATTCAACATTTTGGGTTGAAGCTGTCAATTGTGTCAATTATATTCAGAACTATATGCCTCACAAGGTAGTGTGGAATATGACTTCTACGGAGGCTTGGTCTCATCAAAAGCCTAATGTATCCTTCTTTAGAGTATTCAGTAATGATTCTTGGGTATTCATTCTGGATGGTCGGTGTAAATCAAAGGAGAAGAAGAGTCAGCAATTCATTTTTGTTGGCTATTGTGAGGATGTGAAGGCATACAAATTTTTGAAACTAACACACGAGAGGTTCATTTTCGTCATGATGTTAAATTTGTTAATTCTTTCACCCAGATGAATCCTTTGACTTCTTCTTCATCATAACCTACTCAATCTTCTTCAATTGAGGATATTTTGCTTCTTGAGGAATATTTTGATGATGGTCTTGATCCACCACCTCCTAATACACCCACTAGGCCATGATGGGCTCGTGTTTCTCTTGCAGAGTTTGGTCCTCTTGTCGATTATCCCATAGAAACTTGTCGCACTCATTTTCAAACTTTAAGTTTCAGTCTTTTGATTCATGCCATTTCGAATGATCCTCAAAAGTTTTCAAATGCTTGAGGTATTCCCAAGTGGGATAGTGCTAAGGCCGATGAGTATTCTTCTTTGATGAAGAATCGTACTTGGGATCTTGTACCTCTTCCTAAGGGAAGAAAGTTGGTTTGATACAAGTGGGTGTATGGTACCAAATATGAATCAGATGGAAGCATTAACAAGTACAAGGGTCGTTTTGTTGCAAAGGGATTTTCATAGGTTGAAGGAATTGACTATTCGAGGACCTTTGCTCTTGTTTCCAAGATAGATTCTATTTGTCTTGTCCTTACTATAGCTACATCACAAGGATGGTAAATGTTATAAATGGATGTGAAGAGTTCCCTCTTGCATGGGGATCTTCATGAGGATATTTATATGGAGTAGCCACTATGTTTTATGTAGGACTCTTCACTTATTTGTAGGCTTCAATGTTCATTGTATGGTCTCAAATAGGCTCCTTGAGCTTGGTATGAGAAGATGGATAGTTTCTTTCTTGCTTCTAAGTACACTCATTTTCATTCCAATCCTACAATTTATACTTAGAGACATGGAGAGGATCTTCTCATTCGTGTGCTCTATGTGGATGATTTGATTCTCATATGGATTTACACTTCCATGATTTAGAGTACTCAATGAGAATTGATGAAACGATTTGATATGACTAACCTTTTTTTTTGCATTACTTCCTTGGTCTTCAGGTTCATCAGACTTCTGAGGGGATCTTCATTTTCTAGCAAAAGTATGCTCTCGATTTGATTAAAACATTTTGCATGGTTGATTGCAAGCCTACGCCCACTCCTTTTCATTCAGGTGTTGTATTGTCTACCAGTTTCACTACTCCTATAGTTAATCCTACCTTGTAACAACAATTGGTTGGAAATCTTTTACACTTGAAAAATAGTCATCTTGATATTTCTTTCATAGTTGGCCTTATCTCTCGCTTCTCTTAGGAACCTCATGAGATTCATTGGAAGGATACCAAATGTATCTTGAGATACATTTTGACACTACTCATTTTGGCATTCATTACACATTAGAATTTTCTCAAATTTTGGGCTTCACTGACTTAGATTGGGCTAGTGATGTCAATGATCAGAAGTCTACCTCTAGCTTTTCTTTTTTCCTTGGTTCTGGTCTAATTGTATGGTCATGCAAGAATTAGAATACTATTGCACTATCATCAATAGAGGTTGAGTATTGAGGTGTTGTTCTTCCTAGTCAGGATCTTTTGTGGCTTCAACAGTTGATGACGAAGTTTGTATTTCATTCCACTTAGCCCACTACTCTTTGGTGTGACAATTAGAGTGCCATCCATATCTCTTGCAACCTAATGGAGTGTTGGTATGTGGTGACTAATCATGCTATATTGTACACACAGCATGTATCCTTACTGGGGTCTAAGGCCAGGCTAGGCCCCAAGCAAGGGTTTGGGGGCAGCAACCCTTGAAAAGTGGGGGTTCAGGGACAGCAGCCCCCAAGAAAAAAAAATCAATTTTTTCCTGTCATCATCGAAAAAGAAAAAAAATGACTTTGTAAAACCCTAATTCTGGAAGTTTCTAAAAAGCTTGTTATAAGGGGTTGGGATGGGGGTTACGGTATGTAGAAAAAGGAAATTATTCATGAGATTGTAATATGTTTTACACTAGATAATAAAACCATTAGATGGTTGCGGTTTTGTGGATGTAGCCCAAATTAGGTGAACCACGTTAAATTATCTGTGTTGTCTTGTTTCTACTATAATTTTTTGCATGTGTTTTTTTTTTGTTTTATTGATCAAATATGCATTTAATTGTTAGATATCTGCCTTCTAGCCCTAACAAGTGGTATCACAGCCAAGTTGTGTTTGATTATTGTCTGCAGGAAAGTCTCATGGTTGAGTGGGAGTCTCATGGTTAAGTGGGAGAAATGGAAAACAAGGGTAAATTGAAGGTAGATAAATTCAATGGGAAGAGTTCTATCAATTATGGAAGATGCAGATGAATAATTATCTCTATCAGAATGATTTATGGAGGACATTGGAAGGAATAGCCAAGAAACTAACAACAATGAGTGATGAGGAATGGAAACTTTTGGATAGAAAGGCACTGGGAGCCATTCGTTTATGAGTGACAAAATCGGTGGAATTCAATATTACAACAACAAAGACAACTCAAGAGTTGATGCAAACCCTAGTGAAGTTATATGAAAAGCTTTCCACTTAAAATAAGGTATTTCTTATGAAGCGTTTATTTAATATGAAAATGGTAGAAGGTGGTTCAGTTGCTAATCATTTAATGAATTTAATACGGTTACTAGTCAATTAACTTATGTAAATGTAAACTTTGATGAAGAATTTAGGGCTCTTTTGATTATGTGTTCTTTTGTAGAAAGTTGGAATAGCTTGGTAATGGTTGTTAGAAATTATGTTTCTAGTTCGAATACATTGAAATTTGATGATGTTGTTGGTGTTATTTTGAGTGAGGAAATTCATAGGAAAAGCTTGGGTGGAACATCCACATCAGGCAGTGTTTTGAATGCAGAAAGCAAGGAAAAAATAAAGGAAAGAGGAAACAATTCTGGAAGTCATGGCAAGTCATGAGGAAAATCAAAGGAAAAAAGGTCCTAATCTAGAGACAAGATGGATTGTTGGTATTGTGGTAAGCCGGGTCATTTAAAGAAAGATTGTTGGTTTCAGAAAAATAAAGGAGACAAAAAGTAAGGCAATAAAGAGGCAAATGTGGTAAGTAATAAATCTAATTAGGATGCTTTGATTCTTTCCCTTGATAATGTTGATGATTCTTGGGTGTTAGATTCAGGGGCTTCATTTCATGTTATGCCCCGTAGAAGTTATTTTCTTAATTATGTCCAAGGGGATTTTGGGTTGGTTAATTTGGGAGATAACGAACCCTGTCAGATTGTTAGAAAAGGAGAATCAAGATTAAGTTGCAGAATGGGAATCATTAGCTACTACATGAGGTAAGGCACGTTCTAAAGTTAAAAAGAAATTAAATTTCAGCAAGGCAACTAGATGATGAAGGTTGTGTTGTTACATTTAGTGATGAAAATTGGAAGGTTACAAAAGGTGCCCTAGTGGTAGCAAAAGGTGTGAAAGTAGGCACCTTATATCTTTGTACAGATCATACTGTTCCTTCTACTTTAGCTATTGCAGTTCAACAGGTAGAAAATTAAATAGTTGTGGATTCTGAATTAGCACTATGGCATAATAGACTTGGGCATATGAGTGCAAAATTTATGAAAGTACTTCATTCAAAGAATATTTTACTAGGTCTGAAATGTGTTAATATGGATTTCTGTGAAATTTGTGTGTATGGAAAACAAAAGAGAGTTATTTTTTTCAAAGATGGGAAGCAAAAGAAAGATGAAAAATTGGAGCTTGTGCATACAAATGTATGGGGACCAGCTCAAGTATCTTCTCTTGGTGGCTCTTGATACTATGTCACTTTTATTGATGATGTAACAAGGAAAGTATGGATTTATTTTCTTAGGTAGAAATCTGATGTATTTGAAAATTTTAAGAAATGGAGGAGTTTGGTTGAGAATGAGATAGGTAAAAAGTTAAAATGTCTCAAATCTAATAATGGTGGTGAGTATTGTAGCAAATATTTTGAAGATTATTGTTCCTCTAATGGTATTTGTAGGTAGAAAGCAGTTCCAAGGACTCCACAGGAAAATGGAGTGGTTGGGCGTATGAACAGAACAATAATGGAGCATGCACTGACTATGATATTGCATGTTGGGCTACCTTTAAACATTTGGGTTGAGACTGTAAACACTGTTATTTATTTAATCAATAGAGGTCCCTCTAATCCTTTGGGTTGTGGTATTCCAGAGGGTAAGAAGGTGAGTTATTCTTTTCTCAAGACCTTTAATAGTGAAGCATTTGCACATGTAGATTCTGAAAATAGAACCAAGCTTGATGCAAAATCAAAGAAATTTATATTTGTTGGATATAGCATTGATGAATTTGGTTATAGGCTTTGGGATTTTAAAAATCAAAAAATTGTGAGAAGCAAGGATGTCATATTCAATGAAAAAGTGTTGTACAAAGATCAGTTGCAACAGCATGAGAAGAAATAAAATGATTATGTCGTGTTGGATGATACACCAAACAACAATGTTCCAGTGGTTCCTCATGCTCCACAACAATAGCAATAAAAAATACCACAAACTCCAGTGAATGTTAGACGATCTTCAAGGATAAGTAGACCTCCAAAAAGATTTTCTCCCTCTTTGTATTTTATTTTATTAACTAATGCTAGTGAATTGGAATGTTATGGTGAAGCTATGTACATGGATACCAAGGTTCAGTGGAAGCACGGAATGGAAGAAGAAATGGACTCCTTGCTGAAAAATCAAACTTGGGAACTATGCAAGTTGCTTGCAGGTAAAAAGGCTTTACCAAACAAATGGGTTTATAGGCTGAAAGAGGAGGATGGAGGTAAGAAAATATTTAAAGCCAAAGTAGTTGTATTTAAAGGGATTTGCACAGAAAAAGGGTATTGATTTTGATGAAATCTTTTCTCCTGTTGTTAAAATGACTTCTATTTGTGTTGTTTTAAGTATTGTGGTTGTTGAAGATTTGTATTTAGAACCATGGTGATTTGGAAGAGTAAATATATATGGAACAGCCACAAGGATTTGAGATCAAAGGTAAAGAGAAACTTTTGTGCAAATTGAAGAAAAGTATATATGGCTTAAAGCAAGCACCTCGAAAATGGTATATTAAATTTGATCATTTTATGGCTGAGCAAGGCTACAGTCGATGTAATTTAGACCATTGTGTTTATTTTAAGAGGTTAGATGATGATAGAAACATTATCTTACATTTATATGTTGATGATATGCTTGTAGTGGGGTCTAACATGGATCACATAAGGGAGTTAAAACATCAATTAGCAAATTCATTTGCTATGAAGGATTTTGGGGCAAGAAATAAAATCCTTGGTATAAAGATTACAAGAGATAGGAAAAATAGAAAATTATTTTTATCTCAGGCTGATTATGTTGAGAAGGTGTTACAGAGATTTCATATGGAAAATGCAAAAGTTGTTAGCACACATTTTCCCAGTCATGTTAAGTTGACTAAGGATATGTGTCCAAATACACAAGAGGAGGAAGAAAAAATTTCCAAGGTACCATATGCTTCAGTTGTAAGTAGTTTAATGTATGCCATGGTATGCACAAGACTAGATATTGCACATGTTATAGGAGTTGTTAGTAGGTATATGAGTCATCTCGGTGTTGAGCATTGGAATGCAGTAAAATGGATTATTGGGTACTTGAGAGGTACATCCAGTAAATGTTTATGTTTTGGGGGTTCTAATACTGATTTAAAAGGCTATGTTGACTTGGATTTGGCAAGGGATATAGATACCAAGCGGAGTACCACAAGATATGTATTTACAGTTGGTGGAATAGTAGTGAGTTGGATTTTTCGGTTATAAAAGGTGGTTGCTTTATCCACCATAGTGGCAGAGTATGTTGCTACAATAGAGGTAGAAAATGAGATGATATGGTTGCAAATTTTCATGGAAGAGTTGAGAAACAACAAGATGAAAATTACTTATTTACAAACATCTAGAGTGATATACATCTTGCAAATAATTTTTCCTTGCACTCTAAAACAAAACACATACAATTGAGATATCATTTGATTCAATCAGTGTTGGAGGATGGATAGGTCAAGCTAGACAAGATACATACAGATGCCAATCCAGTGGATATGTTTACGAAGGCGGTGACAAGGGATAATTTGAGCTCCTTTTCAGCTTCAATTGGCCTTCAAGATTGAATTCGAGTATAATAGAGTAGCAGGGTCTAAGGTACTTATTTTCAATGGGATTTGTAAGTGCAATAGTGTCATCCAAGATCAGTCTCCAAGTGGGAAATTGTGTTGGTGTGGAGCCTGATCAGTCTCTAAGTGGAAGATTATTGGTACGTGGCGACTGATCATGCTATACTGTACACCCAACATGTATCCTTGTTGGGGTCTTAGGCTGATCCAAGCCCCAGGTGAGGGTTTAGGGGAAAAAAGCCCTAAAAAGTGGGGGTTTGGGGGCGGAAGCCCTTGAGAGAGAAAAAATTCCCATTTTTTTCGCGCCACCAAAAAAGAAAAAAATGACTTTGTAAAACCCTAATTTTGGAAGCTTGTAAAAAGCTTGTTATAAGGGGTTGGGATGGGGGTTACAGTATGTAGAAAAAGGTGATTATTTGTGAGATTGTAATATGTTTTACACTGGATAACAAAATCATTAGATGGTTGCGGTTTTGTGGATGTAGCTCAGATTGGGTGAACCACATTAAATTCTATGTTGTCTTATTTTTGCTATAATTTTCTATGTGTTTTATTTCTCTGTTTTATTGATCAAATCTACATTTGACTATTAGATATTTTCCTTCTAACCCTAACATGGAGCATCAACATACTAAGCATATTGAGATCCATATACACTTCATCAGGTAACTCATCCAGGATGGTGTTCTCAGCTTGGAGTTTTACCTATGAAGTAGTAGTTTGCATACATCTTTACTAAACCTTTGGCATCACCTCATTACCTTCAGTTGTGATTAATGCATGGGGTGAAGGAAGTTATCCTTGGGAGTTCTTGATGAGTCCTCCTTATTTTATTTTCTTTTCATATTTTTCTCTCTTTTGGAGAGGAGTTTTCTCCCACAAGGTTTTTCTCCTTTTCTCTACTTGTGAGAGTTTTCTTTATACATGGGTACCTCATTAGGCCTTGTTGTCGAGACCCATCTTTTGCATATTTGCATTGGTTTTCCCTCCCTAATTTGCACTTAAGGAAGGGTGTTGGTGTGAATAAATTATTGTACCTAGTTTTCTTTGCTAGGGACTTAGGGGACTTATTCACATGTTAAGTTTACTTAGGATATAATTTTTCTTCTCAAATTCTTTGTTGTCTTATCTATATTTTGCATTATCCTAGGTAGTTATGAGTTATTTGTCTCTTGTGATAGGATTAAGACAATTTTTATGATCTTGTCTAATGTTATCTCTCACCTTACCTTTATAAGCAAGGCATATCTTGCATATTCTACATCTTGATCATATTGTATCATATTGTAATTCTTGTTTGGTGGAATAGCATCTTTCATTGTTGCTTCTCTCTATTATTTGTCGAGGTTATTTGGTGTTTTGGATTGAATATCTTGGTTGCTCACTTCAACATTTTCTTGTTCTTGAATATTCAAGTGAATGAAACATGTTACCTATCAGACTACACAATTATTGCATTACAATTTTATATTAACACTTCATATGTATGAAATTCAACAATTGTCTTGCATTTTTGCAACTTCAATTAATTGATCACTTTTGACAAGAGGTGGCATCATTTGATCTCAAATAAATTCTTAATCATTGATCTTTACAAATCTAACACTTCTAAGGTGATTTCAGAGCTTTGAGTTCACATGTCTAGCACTTTGTGCATTTCATTTTGGAATTCAACTAAATTCATCCATTAAACGTTCATCAAATGGTCGAGTAATTTAACATTTTTTATTTTCTAAGGCATAATATTATGTCATATCAATATAAAATTAAAATATTAATTATAAAATGTTAAATAGTTAACAAGAGCATGTGATTAACTACTTGCTTGTGGTACCAATAAGATGAGGCCAATTAGGAATGATGTGGTATATAATTTGATAAAACTTTAGCACCTACAAGACACATGTCATCATACCACACAATCACAACTTGAATACTTTGTATCAAATGAGAACGTATGACGAAGTAAAAGCGTGTGATGTAACAAGAATGTGATGTTTGGCACAAGAAAGGATTAAAGCGAGGACCACCATATGAGTACATAACAAAGGCTACTTAATTTATTTTAGAATCATATGTGTTAATGTTCAAAAGTGATCACTAGGAAAAGGGGACAATTAATCAATGAATATAAAGGTTTTATACTACAACTTAAGAAAATGGGAGTAGGCCAAACAAGTAGAATATTGAAATATATTGACACTTGTCCCTATTCTGAAGACTTTATGTAGGAATTTGGGTGTGTGAAAAGGTTGGCTCAAAAGGTGTATATGAACTCCTAGAAACCTTCATCTATTATGCATAATCCAAGTTTTTTCCTCTCATCATGTAATGTGTCATTAATCCTCCATTATCTCTACGATGTACCCCTCTAAACTAGCCATGTACCATTAATACTTGAAATGTGAGTTTGTGAAAATGAACTCAAAATTACTTGTCCATTTTATTCATAAGAGTGAATTTCATTATAATTTAGAGTATTCTTTTCATATATTTCAATTAAAAATATATATTGGTGTTGTTGATGTTTCCAACTAACTTCCTAATTATCTCTATAAATTTTATTTCTTTAATGTTCAAGACACTTAGATTAGTGGCAAAAAACTAAGAGACCAAAATATTGTTCTCCTCTACACTTTAGGCTCTACTAGACCTAGGGGGTATCCCTTGATTAATTAAATAGAAGTGTTCTCACAAATTTAACTAATATCTAGAATATTATTACAAGATTAACTAGATCTTTAGTGGCTCTTCATTACAACATCTTGAGAACTCTAAAAATATTGAAAAGAAACTGAAAACATAAAAATTATTGAAATAATTTTGTATTTTTATTGTTTATGATTCTAGACCGTTTGGACCAACTATATCTCTGCCAGATGCCTAATCTTTGAGTATGGATTCAAATTATCCCATTCAAGTGCCTCTTTATTACATCCAAACTTCAAACTCAAAGGATTCAAAGTATCACTTCCTTACAATGACACATCCAAAATAAAGGTATTCTCCACAACTCTTCTTATTAATCCCTAATGCAATACACTACCCTCCATATCTTATTAAAGCTTTTTTAATTTGTTACTTAAATATAAGCAATAAACAAGATACACAATACAACAAATGTGCATAGATAAACTAACAAACTCTTGATTTCTTTATTTAAAAGGAAAGTGCATACTTGCAAAAAATCTATAACTCAAAATATTTTCTTCCCAATAGTATATCTCCAATATCCAGAAGTCAGAATCTTTTTTACAATGTTACAAGTCCCATATATAGAAAAGAGAAAAAAATGTTGACCTAAAAACCTACTAACAAATTTTAGTTACATTTTGACCCTTCATTAAATATATATGTCTTTCGTGTATCATCAGCTTTGCTCATTATGTTGGGTAGCTTATAATTCAATTAGATCTATCACCAGTTTATCAATTATTTGCATCTTAACCTCTTTTATTCCCTTCATCTACTCCTTTAATTCCTTTATCTCTATAAGAAAATTTTTCCTATCTAATGGGAATTATTTTTTAATCTTGATAGAGTAGAAAATATTGGAATTGGTGCACTTGTATATGCTAGTTGTAGAGTCGTCAATTGATTCAACTTTATAACTACCTTCATCTAATGGTTTTGCAACTTATCAAAAACAATGTGTAACTTCTTGATTGTGGCTTCACTAAATAAGTATGTATTAACTTCCAATGTCTTAGCTTAGGGGGCAGGATTATTTGTAACTCTCTTTATCATATCCCCTTTCAATTCATGGATGTTATTAATTACTCTTGGATTATTTATGTTTGGAGTCATAGCCCATATTTCCAAGGTCTCAAAATTTAGGGCTAAACCTTGATCTTGAGAAGGTTTTATCTACTTGTTCTTCAAGAGGAAATACCTCTTGATCCTACCTCCTTATTGTGTCTAAAGAAAGTAACGTGGTGATATCACAATCAGGCAATAGCAACAAGCCACTATCTTGAACCAATTTTATTTCTTTCTCAAGATTCATTTTTCCAACATTAAATCTACTTCATTCAGCATTTTCTCAAAAATTTCATTCCATTTAGAGGGGTCAACCTTATCTTTTACTTTATTTACCTTCCTCTAATATTCATCTCTTTTTATTCTCATAAAAAAATATTTGAACTCCTGGTTCTTGATGAAATCATCATCTACCATGAATTGCTAACAAACCAAGGCTCTAATATCATTTGTGTCATCACTAGAATACTTTAAATTTATATCCATTCTGCTACTAGGAATTATAGGCATCAAAATTTTTGAAAGTTAATCTATTGGTTGCATAACCTCTTGCTCTAAAACATTTTATGCAATATCTTCAAGCTCAACCTCCTTTCCTTCACCCTCTCAATCAATGGCCTATATTTTTGTAGGTTTCTCCTCAAAAAGAGCAACAACTTGAGATTGCTCCTAAGGCTTAGATTCATTTTCTATTTTGACATAGTGTTTCACTAGAATATTAGGATCTCTTACATATGCAGGCCTATCTTCAATTGTAAGAGCTTTTCCAATCAATATCTCTGTAGTATCAAACATTTTTTGAATCCTCAAGATTGGTTCTTGCTCATTTACAAAGGCACTGAAGCAGTTAGAGTTCATCTTATTTCTTTTCTATTTTCCCCTTATGACACCTACCCCCTATCTTCATTTCTCAATTTCCTCCTCAATTTTAAGGGAATTCCTTGTCACATCTTCCTCATGGAAGACCTTATGTACAAATGTGGGTCTTCTTATGCTTTTTTTGACATGATGTATAAAACCCTTAGGATAAAATATCCTTGTGCCCTCAAGGATCATTCTAGAGGACTATGGGATTGGATAGATCTAATCCAATCCATCCTTATTAGTTGCAAAAAATTAGAAAATTTAAGAGAAGTTGGGAAGAAATAGCCCTTCTTTTTCCTCTTATCATTTAACTCCCAAATAACTTCAAGATAGGCTAATTTTTTTGGAGTAACTTTTAGAAAAATGTGAGCTATCCATACACCCATATATTCTAAAAGAAATGGTATTGATATGAAAGAACCAATCACCCCAATTATGCATAATTCTCAAATCAAGAGTGCTCTCTACAAGCCTCAAGAAATCCAATATCTCCTTTGGTATCCTGACTTGGTATTTTCAAAATAAATTTAACAGTCTTCTCATAACTACTCAAAAACAACATAGTTTGAGTTCCCACAATGTATGTCCCAAATGTAGGTTCAACATTGGAGTAGGAAAGGGACATTATTATTATCTACTTCTCTCACTTACAAATTTTTGTGTCATAATCCCCTTCCTACATGCAAAAATATGTGGCACAATAGAGAATATCACTTGAATTCAAAAAAAATCTCATTAGCCTTGATAGCCACCATTTGTTTATGCATTTTCTCTACAATAAATGTGGCATAATCAAATTCATTGTTCACCATGGGGTCTTAGATATTTGTTGACATAAACATAAGGTGAATAGGCATCTTCAACTTGGAATCCTCACTCATCACCTGACACAAGGTGTGATACTTCTTGATGAAATAATCCTCAAAAGTTTCAAGAACAAAAGCTTCCTCTCATTTTGTGCAATTTTGATAGGCCTTTTGTATAATCCCTTGACTTTGTGTTTGGGGATAGACGTTGTTCTATATGCAACCTTATGTATTTCATACTTTTCCTTGAAAGCATCAAAGTTGATCACTTTGCTAGTAGTTGGGTTTAGACCAAACAAGTTTTAGATGTAATCCTTTGAAAAACTAATCATTTTTATACCATTTCCTACCAACATCTTCCTAGCCTATGCATCATTTTTCTTGGCTACAACTCTTATAAAATTGGCATTACTAAGGATATTTGGTACCATGAGCTTTTCCAAATCTAGATACCAGGAATTAGCAAGAGGAAAATGGGCTTGCCTCTTCTTATACCAATGTTCAAATAATGACCAGCTAGAGACTAGTATATTTGCATCTCTACATCCTCTGGTACTATTGAGCAATATATTTATTATTCCACTTGGGCCACACATATTTTCAAGTCTATTTGATGGCCCAAGGAATTGCATAAGAAAGTACTCATCAAAGTCTCATTTTGAGGGAGACGGTTGACCATCTAAATGACTCATTTTTACTTAAAGGTAGATAGGGTTTTCTTTGCATTAGGGTTTTAAAATTCTCTTCAATTCCACCTTTCCTTTACAAAATTTGAACTTATAAAGGAATATACAAAATACAAAGACTACATAATATTTTAAACAAATTTGAGCACAAAATAGCCACTTGATTTTTTGAGAAAACCCTAATTTTTTTTAAAACATTGTAGAGAGTATAATTCACTTGAAAATTCTAGATGTAAATGAAAGTAGAAGTTGAGATGATTAAGGTGTAGTATTTATTTGTTCTCAATGACCTATAATTTGGCCAATAATAATCACTTATGCCATTAATTCTTGTGTGCTATAGTAAATCAAATCTAAGTACCTATTCTAAAGGTTTAAATGTGGACCGTTGATTTCAACTTAACGCGACAAGATCAATGATCATGATTGGTCTTGTTGGGATTAAAGTGACTCAACCTTACTAAGTCCCATGATTAATTTATTAATTATTTTCTCCTAAGTTGTTGATTTAATTTATTAAATACAATAATATTTGTTTCCAATTGGTAACTTACTTGGTGGGACCCAGCGGGGAGTTGGCATCCTACATACAAGGTATGATGTGAAAAATTGTGACACATGTCACATGGGTGCTTTACTCAAAAATTTAAATTGTTTCTACATCAAAAATGGGCATCATGTTGACATGTGGCAATGTATTTTTGGAAATAAGTATTGGCAGGATCCACTTGTGTGCTAGTTTATCTCTTCAAAAAAGCAGAAGCAAGGAAAGGTGACACTTGTCATCTTTGGGAAAATTTGAAATTTGAAAATTGTAAAAACCTTAAGGATGAGTACCCTTATGCCATGTGGCATGTATTTGACTTGTTGTCACTCAAAGTGACTAGGATTTGTGGGTGAGTCCTCTTTTGGTAGAAATTTTGATTTTCTCTATAGGACACCTAGCTCATGAGGTTGTTTGATTTTTGGAGCTTCAAGCCTTGCACTTGTTAGGGTTAGAAATGCAGATATCTAACAATTAAATGCAAATTTAATTAATAAACAAAGAAACTAATAACACACATAGAATAAATCATAACACAGAATTTAACGCGGTTCACCCAATGAGGGCTACATCCACCAAACCGCAGCCATCTAATACTTTTATTATCTAGTGCAAAACTTATTACAATCTTGCGAATAATCGTGTTTTTCATCATACTATAACACCCATCCGAACCCCTTTTTAACAAGCTTAGAAGCTTCCAGATTTTGGGTTCTACAAAAAATCGGACTTTTCGTCTGGGGTGTATAGTATACCATGGGCTATACAATATAGCATGATCAGTCACCACATACCAACAGCACTTGCATGTTGTTGCATGTTTGATAGGTTTCTAATCGAGTCACTTGAGACTCATGCATGTTGTTGATTTTTAGTTTGCATGCATGCAGAGATTAGGATATTGACACATGGAAAAAATCAATGCACGTGTATGAGAAGGATATATATTGATGCCTTAGTCCATTTTTATTGTAATGTGATTGTAATATTTATATGTTGTTATGCTATCAAATTCTCTCTAGAATTGTATCACAGTGAATCAACACCTACAAGAGCATAGACTCTAAATATTATATGCAATTTCCATATTACTATAATACAATTGATATGTGCTTTGGTGTGTGGTTTTTTTCTTGAAAGGGTTTTCCCACGTAAAATTCTATGTTATTTGTTGAATACTTTAAATCTGAAAATAATAATTAGTTGTATGTGCATTCTTAAGTTAACTGTAAAAGTAAAGATTTGTAACAAAGTTTTGCAACCTCTTCCTTAATTGATTTGCATTAGAGAAGTGTTTCTGCACTTGTCTTTCCTTTTAGTTGGTACCAGAACTTGATCACCTATGTTTCCTTGGTGGGTTAGAAGGGTTTTTTGTGCTTATCTAGATTTAGTGGGAGTTCTTGCAAAGAGAACTTTGTAATCTTAATGCAATTTTAAGATGGCAAGCACATCTGAAAGAATAGAGATGGAAAATTCAATGGAGGCAATTTTGAGTTGTGGAAACTCAAAATGGAGGATATGCTTGTAGACCGAGATCTATGGCCTACAATATCCAATATAAAACCAGCAGCAACCTTGTAAGAGGATTGCATCTACATGATTAAAAATCCAAGGGTCTAATAAGACTTTGTTTGGCTTATTTTGTGCTCCTAAATATACATGAGAAGACTGCAACTAGTCTTTGGAAGAAGCTTGATGACATTTATCAAGGGAAATACCTAGTGAAAAATATTTTCCTAAGAAAGAAGTTGTATTCTTTGAGGATGGAGGAAGGAGGATCAGTTGTTGGTCACTTGAATGCATTCAATATGCTAGTGGCTCAACTGAGTTTTGTTGGTGTAAAGATTGATGACAAGGGCTATTGCATGTGTTAGAATTGGTTATGGCTGCCAAGATCTTGAGACCAAATGGAAAGCACAAAAGAGAGAGAATAGAATATGACAAGAATAGACTGTATTCAATTTCAATGATATGATTTGATTGTATACAATGAGAGAGACCCCTTGGTTATATAGCCAAAGTGAGAACATAGGACATAAGATTATGACAAGTGTCGTAATCTTATGACATGAGACAACTATGAAAGGTTATCACTCCACCTAAGGTGGAAAAGTGATAATGTGATAATCACCACAAATGGTGGATCACCCACAAAAGGTGGAGATGTAATCACATAATGTGTCCATGAAAAGTGGATGTGATAAAGTAATAACATGATAAGTCCTCCAAAAGTGGAAATTCTCCAACTACCTCCTATGTGGTCCCTAAATAAACTTAACTAAGGTGTAATTATGACCTAGGACAAGGTACAACACTTTTAATTACACCAACACACCCCCTTAAGTGCAACTTAGGGAGTAGAAAATTATTATGCAAATGACACAAAGATGCAATGATGGGTCCCAACTACTAGGCCATGTTAGGTACCCATGTACATGCAATACAATCTCTCACAAATGAAGAAAAGGAGAAAACCCAGTGGGACAAAACTCCTCCCCAAAAGAGAGATGAAATACAAAATAGAAATGAAATACTCTCAATTATGCATGAGAAGGTAAAAACCCCAAGTGAGGAAAAAGACCCCACCATAAGAGAGAAGTAGAAGAGCTTGACAAGGTAGCCCACCCTCAATGTTGAGTCTCCTGCAATGATGGTAGAAGCTCAACATTGGATGTTGAAGATGATCCAATCTCGTTGAACAGCGTTCCTCCCCTTAGGAAGAAACAAAACCATGGATGTATGTAGGATGTCAAGAATATGGATGATGTATGATGGTGTCTTTGAAGCATGCTCAAGTGTCTCCATGTCGATACCGAAAGCTGGCATACTCCAAACATGATTTCTAGGCCACACTGTTGAAAATGACAATCCAATATCTAGTAGAGACGAGTGTAGAACATGATCCAAAGACAAGGATATCCCCTCTGAAGACAAAGAAACCTCCTCCAAATGTTGTCCAAAAGTATCCACACTCATTCCAATCTATGAAGAATGATCATGTAGAGAATGAACAAGAGGGTCAAGGTGTTCCCTCACAACAACTGAAGAAGGTGCATCTTCATCAAAGAGAAGATGAATGCTATCGATGATGTCCCCCAAATCTACAATATGAGACTCCACAAACAAGTCTGAAATACCTGACAAGAAGCCATTCAAAGTAGCCATATTTGGAAGACAATGTATGTCCTATTGCACTAAATCACTAGGAGACAAAACTATAGCAACACAAGCATCATCAAGTACAATAGTAGGTGGAGGAGATAGAATGCATGACTCAAGAACTGGATTTGATGTGAGATTCCCAAGTTCAAGAAGCCAAATGTCTCCTCTGAATCATGGTGTATGTGATCAATACCCAAAGGAACATTGTCACCATCAGAAGCAAACTGTGCAAAGGTATACAACCGAGATGAATGATCAACCACCCCAGTAGCAATGATCTCTCTAGTCTCCAAGTCTCTAATGATGACCAAATCAGGTGTGAACTCTATAGTTCTCCCATCTCCACCATGTGTAATCTGATATATGGAAAGAAGATTGTTCCTCAAATGAGGAACACACAAGACATCCTAAAAAGTATTGTCCCCAATGCTAATAGATCCCTTCCATGTTACACTCATGTATGTATTATTTCCCATCAAGATAGGAGACATAGTACATGGTTGAAATGAAGAGAAGAAAGTCTATGAAGTTGCCATATGATGTGGTGCTCCTAAATCTAGAAGCCATCTCCCTTATCCTGGACCTAAAAGAGCACAAAGAGCTTGACCTTTATTTCTTGATGTAGATGCTTGACCTTTGTCCTTTTTATACTGTTTTGAAGTAGAAGGAGAAGAAGATGATTCAGACATTCTAGAAAGCAAATCAATGTGATTCTTTTTTAGAAGATTCTTCAACTCATCAATATCCTTCATATAACAATAGTGTTCTTCATGTCCATCCTTCTTGCAATATGCACAAAAAGGCCTCTCCTTCTTAGATGATTCTCCTTTTGAGGATGAGGATTTTGATTCTTTATGTGGCTTGTTATTTTTCTTATTTTACTTCTTATCAAGATTCCCTAATTATTTCAGTACCTTAGACTCATTTTCCACCAATGCTTGTGGCTTGGAAGGCTTGATTAGACCCATGTTCATTAACTTAGCTTCCTCTTGGATTAGGAGATTTGCAAAGTCATCAAATTTAGGATCAACATATGATGCTCCCATAGAAAGTTGATGGATATGATAGCCAGAAACAAATACTGAATACTCAAGACCAAGCTTGGATAACACATTCATAATCAACTGTAAATCCTCTTTTTCAATAGTGCATTCTTTCAATTGTGTTCTTAGTTGCTTGATTTTGGAGATGTAGTCTTGGATGTGGTCAAAATTTTAGGATCAAGATTCATCAAATCATTATCAATCTGATAACCCCTAATCTTATCTATTTTACCACACAATTTTTCAAAAGTCTCCCATGCTTCTTTAGGTGTATTACATGATTCAATTTGAAATTGAAAATCAAATGAGACTAATGAACATATGCATCCAAGTGTTTTCTCACGATCAATCTCCCACCTTGCCAATTCTTTAGCATCAGTAGGTTTTTGAATGGTGTCCTTTAGATGACCTATTAGACCCTTCATCATGAGATAGTTCCATACTGATTTTCTCCATGTAGCATAATTATGTGGAGTTAGGGGTTCAATTTGAGATTTCCCCATTGCAAGAACACAAATCTGCAAGATTACCCCTCAAATCACTCAATCAAGAAACCCCCCAAGCAATATCTGATTTGGCACTTTATATTTAGCGTGTTTATAATTTCCACTTGCCAAAAATAGCAAAGTGGTATTTGATCTTAGTACATGCAAATGCCCAAAATAGGCCACAGAATCAAGTACAATTTTTGGTATACAATGATATCAATCGAATCATACCATTGAAAATTACACAAAAATTCATGCACTTTCAAAAAAACTACAGCAAAAAATGTTACCGTAGGAGCAAGATATGAGCTCCCGAAGTTCCCAAAATGAGGACAAAGAAGCAACACCTATGAGAATCTGAAATTTCTGGAAAAACAAGACACTAAAACCAATTTTTTATTGCACCACTGTGTAAAGCGCAAAAAATTAGCCCTAATTAAAAAAAATTACTTGAAAAAAGGAGCCAAAATGAGCAAGTTATGAGCCTCCAAAGTTGAACTGCAAAAACAAAAAGCTCATTGGAGAGGGGGAAAAAAAAATAGAACTATTGATGTATTGCTGACTTCACCAATACAAGAGGCTAAATTTGACAGCTTATGGGGCTTCAAAAGAGAATATACCCTTTCGACGAAATATTCCCTGCACTAACTAGCAATGGAATCTTTGAGGAATCTAGTTGGAATATACTGTGTATTGCGACGGAATATTTTTCCTGACCACTAGAATCTCCTTTAGCCGATGTTGGGATTGTTAACAAACCACCAGTTTTATTTTTCCTTGTTGGATTTTTGTAAGTCTTCCACCAGGGGAATATGCAAATCGTCAGTAGTGGATGTGGGAGGCGGGTCCGCCACAGCCGTAGGCCACGTGGCAGCAAGTGGGTGTTTTGTGCGTACCTACAGTACTCTATACAATGTACAGAGTATGTCTGCAGTCTATGTATGCATAATTTAAATCCCCTTTTTTTTATTTTAATAAAATCTTTTACAATAGAAAATTTGATCGATAAAAAATGATTTTTTTGATAAAAAAAAATTAAAATTTTTCCAACAATAAAATATGATTTTTTTTTTCAAAAAATCATACCGACGCAATTATGATGACCTGGAGGGTAGTATGGCTCTCTGGGAAAAGAAAAGTTTGCCTCACCAGACAACTTTTCTGATTTGGACGAATTAACAGTCGATCTTTGGGTTTTTGGCCCTTCGGACACGATAGCAAGGTCGGATTTGACCCAAAATGCTCCAAAAATGTAGCTACCTTTTGGATCTGGCAACCACTCTTCAGCTTTAAACCCTCATATATTTGGCCTCGTATGTCCAAATTGGACAAAACAAAAGGAAAAATTGACTTTCTCGAACACTCCGGACGCAATGGTGAGCTCAGATTTGCACCAACAAGCTCCAATATGAACCTGCAATAAAGAGCCACAAAATGGAACCTCCCCAAATCCGGTATCTCTCTTTGGAAAAAGACTCCAATGGCACCCAACTCGCTCTGATACCATGTTAGAATTGGCTATAGTTGCCAAGATCTTGAGACCAAATGGAAAGCACAAAAGAGAGAGAATAGAATATGACAAGAATAGACTGTATTCAATGTCAATGATATGATTTGATTGTATACAATGAGAGAGATCCCTTGGTTATATAGCCAAGGTGAGAACATAGAAGGACATAAGATTATGACAAGTGTCATAATCTTATGACATGAGACAACTATGAAAAGTTATCACTCCACCTAAGGTGGAAAAGTGATAATGTGATAATCACCACAAATGGTGGATCACCCACAAAAGGTGGAGATGTAATCACATGATGTGTCCACGAAAGGTGGATGTGATAAAGTAATAACATGATAAGTCCTCCAAAAGTGGAAATTCTCCAACTGCCTCCTATGTGGTCCCTAAGTAAACTTAACTAAGGTGTAATTATGACCTAGGACAAGGTACAACATTTTTAATTACACCAACAGCATGTTATTGCTTTGTTCTTTGTCAAACTCACAGAACCACCACTAAGGTCTATTGGAAGTACAACCACCACCTTCAAGATGCAAGATGTGGTTTTTTTTTGTTGTCTGAAGAGATGCGAAGAAAGTCTTCTGAGATTGGCTAAGGAGGCCCTATCAATTCATGGTAGATCAAAGGAGAAAGGAAATAAGAAGGACAAGAAGTCTAAGTCCAAGTCTATGAGGAGATCTTAGTCTCCTAGAAAAAAATTTGAGGCTAAATGTTGGAATTGTGGTTAATTAGACATTTTTGGAAAGAATACAAAGAGGAAGAAAAGAAGAAAAGTGATAAATATGATTTTGAATTCTTGTAAGAAGATGTGGATGCTTTTGTTGCAGCCTTGGCAATGCATGCATCAAAACATGTGTGGTTGATTGACTCAGGTGCCTCTTTCCACATGACCTCTCACAGAGGTTGGTTTTCAAAGCATGAAGAGGATGACGATGGGAAGGTGTATCTGGGTGATGACTCTCACCTAAAAATTGTTGGTCATGGAAGAGTCAAGATTTGATTCCCTGATGGTAGAGTGAGGTGGATTGATGTTGTTCTACAAATCCCTAGTTAAGCATGAAACCTACTCTTAGTAAGTTGGGCAATGTAGGAGTGCAAGTTTTTTTCTAGAGTACTGGATGCAAGATGACCAAAGGTGCTATGGTTCTTGCTAAGGTTGTTCAGATTGGCACTTTGTATAATCTAGATGCATGCATAGTTCAATGAAATAGTGCTTTTCTAAAGTCCAAGAAAAGGGATTTGGATTCTTCATCCTCACCATCAAATCAAACAAAGAAGAAGACTGTGGTGTCTACATCTAATGGTCATGATTTCTCGGTACCTAAGGGTGTCAATGCTTTGGAGATGAATCTCCTAATGAAGAAGACAATGTTGTGGCACCAAAGGCTTGGCCATATTTGTGAGAAGGGTCTTAGAGCCTTAAAAAATAAGAGCCTTGTTGAAGGCCTCAATGATTGTAATCTCAAGTTTAATTTTTGTGAATATTATATATATGGAAAACAACATTGGGTTTCATTTTATTCTAGTTCTCACAAATCTTCTCAGGTTTTAGATTATGTGCATTCTAATGTGTTTAGTCCAGTTAATGTTCCTTCATTGTCTATATTTGTGTACTTTGTCTCATTCATAGATGACGATTCTAGAAGGACATTTGTGTATTTCCTTAGAAGTAAATCTAAAGTTTTTAGTTAGTTTAATGAGTTCAAATATTTGGTTGAAAACTAGACTAGTAGAAAAATGAAATATTTGAGGACAGATAACAGTGGTGAGTTTTGTTTTGTGGAATTTGATTGGTTTTGTAAGGACCATGGGATCGAGAGACAAAAGACAAATCTAGACACCCCATGGAAAAATGGAGTTGCAAAGATAATGAATAGAACACTAATAGAGAGGGATAGGAGTATGTTGAGTGGTGTTGGCCTTAAACAAAATTTTTGGGTTGAAGTTGTAGCCACTACATGTTACCTGATTAACAAGTCTCCCACTTTGGCTCTCATTGAAAAGACACCCATTGAGGCATGGTCTGGCAAGAAGCCCTCGATGAGACATCTTAGAGTCCTTGGTTGTGAGGTATATTCTCATGCGCTTGATGTGACGAGATCTAATTTCAATAACAAGGCAGTGAAGTGTATCTTCATAGGCTATGCTATCTTTGTAAGGGGTATAAGCTTTGGGATCTAGTTGCAGAGAAGGTACTCTACAGTAGAAGTTTCATATTCCATGAGCTAAAACCTTCCATATTTGATCTACAACTAAAGGAGGAAGAGAAAATGAAGGATGTATTCCAAATACCACCCACTCCTAAAAAGATGAGCTACACACTCCTATGTTGGAAATCTAAAGTGAAACTTGTAGAAATAGAACTTAATAAAGTGGTTTGAAAATATAAAATTGTGTTTACAACATTTTTAATGATGTATTATGTGATTAAAAACTCAAAACATGAAAGAAAAATAGCAATACCACAAGTTGACATCCACAAGTGAAACAAGACATACATGGAGAAACCCTTGCAAAAAAAATCTCCACACCTAAAGAGATCCAATGTTTGTATTAATCTTCAAATGAACACCAATACAACACTCATCCCTGAATTTTGGTAGCACTTCATTACTCTAAAAACCTACAAACAAAAATTGCAAACCACCATCTCAATGCTCCAATATATAGAATTTTGTGGGAGATAATACCACAAATGATATTCAAAAACAAGCAGCAAAATCACCTAGAAAATCCCACTACCCCCTTAGTGGACAACCCATAAACATGGTGAAAATTATTGAATGGTTGCATGGCCTTCATATGGGTGCCTAACTCATAGCCAATCAAATTTGGTCGATACCAAGTGCTCCATAACTCTCTAACGGCTCTAATAGCTTCATGCAAGAACATGCACCAACATACAAACTTGGGCACCCCATCATGAAAAACATGCAATTAACATGCAAGGACATGCATTGCAAAGTGGTCCCCACCCAAAAGTTGGATGCCCAAAGGAAATATTCTCTTGGGATGCTCAGTAATTGTCATTGTATTGGGTCCACCTCTTTGAATGCAATTACAATTTTTCATAGGAAAATAATAATAAATATTTTTCCACTCATGCCCTCTAGAACACTTTCCAAAGAATGTGGAGACACATAATTATCAACTTGGGATAGCAATTATAATTTCACCTATCCTAACATCCTGGTGGAGCTAATGATGAGGAAAGCTCTAGCAGTTCTGATGGCTTTGAAGAAGAGCCAGAACCTCAACCTCAGTCATTGAGGAGGTCTACATGAGAAAGGCAGCAACCTGATAGATAGGGGTATTCTATGTTAGACTCCAATTGCATATTTTCTTTGATTGCTAACATTGATGAGCATAGGATAGTTAGAGAGGCTATGGATATGCATGATACAGATTATTGGGTGGAAGCCATGAATGAAGCGATGGTGGCATTGAAAAAGAATGCTACCTGGGATCTGGTACCTTTGCCTGAAGATGGAAACCCATTGGTTGCAAATGGGTGTTCAAGAAGAAAATGGGTCCTAATGGTAGTGTTGAAAATCATAAGGAAAGGTTGGTCATGAAGGGATATTCCCAAGTGGAGGGGGTAGATTATGGGGAGATTTTCTCTACCATTTCTAAGTTGACATCCATTTGGTTATTATTATCACTTGTAGCAGCTTATGACTTTGAAGTCGAGCAAATGGATTTGCAGACAACTTTCTTTCATGGTGATTTGTAGCAGGAGATTTATATGTCATAGCCTGAGAATTTTGTTGAGAAAGGGAAAGAGGTTTGATTAGAACATAAAGGTACTAAGGATGCATTGTTGTTATGATTGTTTCCTTATATCAATAAATACGATTAATATTTGTTTTCCATATGTCTTGAATGTTTTACCCATTATAGAGGAAGCTGAGATTACGAGAGGGGAATGGTGATGGGGCACTCTCCTAGGTACACTACCTCGATATGGGGGACCAAGTAGTCCCAAGGAGGCTAAGGGGTACCAATGGTACAACGCCTTGGGCTTAGGAGAGATGGAATTTTCAAGGCACCCATTGTAATCTCACACCTCCATCATAGTAACTAGCACAAGAGATCAAACCATAGATAGAGGGAAATGGGTGGAAAGATGAGGGGATAACAGAAAGGGGACACCTGCTAGGTAAACCACCTCATATGGATGGCATGGGCCACATGAGGTCGAGATATCCACTCTTGGGCCTAGAGTAGGAAGGTCGTAGGCACCCCATCAAGTCACATTCTCCCATGCTCTCATATGGTTGATCCCTCCAAGGATATTAAATGCTTTGTGATTGGATTAGTAATTTGACCTTAAGTTTACTAATATTTAGTTATGATAATCAACTAATTAATATTATTGTGGTAAATAGTTATAATTTGGTAATCAATGTGATTGTAGTAAATGGATTCTAATTTGTGTGCAAGTCTTCAATCAGGTGAAAGGTGCTCTCTAACCCATATGTTCATTTTAAAATTAAAGATTTAGGGAAAATTTAGGGCATTCCCAAATAGGGGACATTGCAAAATCAAAAAAATGTTCAAACCATGAATTATCTTTAAAGTAGAAAGTTGCCTATAGTTATTTAATTGGAAAAAGATTCAAAAGAATCAAAATATGTGTAGATTTCCAAAGTCCCAATACATTAAGGATCAAAGATCCATTTCTAATTTTGTTTACAGACTCTATTCTTGAAAAAGTGACAAGACATGAGATCTATTCATTTATGGGCAAGTTCTTAAGGTACATTCAAATAAATATAGTAGAAGAAGAAAAAATCAAGACCAATTTTATAGTGGAGGACAAAGTATATGCATATAATAGAATTCCCTTCGGTCTATGCAATGTTCCTGCTACATTTCAAAGAATCATCTTTCACATCTTTGGTAGAAAACTTCAAGGTATTCATGGACAACTAGTCAATTTATAGCAACCAAGAGACACACCTAAAGGATTTAGCATAATGCATAGGATGATGTAAATCAACATGCTTAGTGCTAAACCCAAAGAAATGATGTTTTATGGTACCACAAACTTCTCTGACACATTGTTTCTACTATTAGATTGAAAGAAAATCTTAACAAGGTAGAGTAACTATAGAAATTGAAGCCCGAAAGGATGTCACAAGAACAAGATCATTCTTGGTCCATGTGAGCTACTATTTTTAGTTCATCAAAAAAATTATCAAATCTCACACCCATTGGATATACTCACAAGGAAAGGAATATCATCTATGTGGTCAAAAGAATTTTAAAAAAAAATTAATGAATTAAAGGTATGACTCATTAGTTCCCCTATCTTGGCTTATCCAAATTGGGATAAATAATTTCATGTACATGTGGATGCTTCTAACTTTTCCATTAGGGCAACATTATCACAAGTAAAGCCTCAAGGGTTCAATCATCTAATGTTTTTGCAAATAGATCATTATTGAATGTAAAATAAAACTATAGCACTATGGAGAGGGAAGCTCTTGGAATTATCTATGTAGTACAAAAAATTTGACACTATTTGTTTGCTACACCATTTACCTTTTAGTGGGCCATCAAGTGTTGATTTACTTGATGAGCAAACCAAACAATCAAGGCTAGGTAAGTAGATGCTTATTGTTACATAATAATCCATGTGTAAAATCATTGTAGGGCCAAGAAAATGGCACATTATTGTAGATCAACTTTCAAGGATCGATTCAAGAGAACCTTCAAAGGGGGTAAATAAGACTTTCTTGATGCCCACTTGTTCTAAATAGCAACACTACCAACATGGTATGAGAACATTAGGGAATATATCTTGATGTCCTAAAGGAATGTCATCAAAAGAGAAGAATATTAGCAATCAAATCCAAGATGTTTGAACTAACCAAATTTTATGATTTTTGTACAAGATGGACCATGAGCACATCTTGAGAAGATGTGTAATGTTGGAAGAGATAAGTGGTGCATTGTTATAACATGAAGGAATAGCATGTGAGCATATGGGACCTAATGTCACAACATGGAGGGTTCTATTGTGGGCCTATGGTGGCTAACTCTTCACACATATGCTAGGGAATGGGTATTCAAATGATACATGCCAACAAGTCAGAAGACCACTAAAAAGAGACTTTGTGCCACTATCACCATCTCAACCACAAGAATTGTTTGAATGATAAGGGTTAGATTTCATAGGTCCTCTTAAAATTAGTCAAACGCAACAATGACGATATACTATAGTGGCAATAGAATACTTGAAAATATATGCAAAAGTATGAACCTTACCAGACAACATGGTATTAAGTACAACAAGATTTATTTATGAATAGATAGTCACCGAGTTTGGGATTCCAATACGAAAAAAAAGTGATATAGGGCACTTTGAAAATCATGTAATTCAACTAATGACAAGTGAATTCAAATTTTGTGTACTCTTCCAATCCATATTATCCAAAGAGCAAATGGTCAAGTAGAATCTACAAATAAGGTACTTATATTTATCATTCAAAAATTGTGTGGGATAGAATGAACATATTAGGAGTAATGTGTACCGGTAGTCCTATAAGCCTATAGAATTGCATTCAAACTAACTACTAGGAAGATGCCCTTCCTATTGATGTATGGTCAAGAAATGATGATCCCTATAGAAATACATGGTAGCAAGCCTAAGAATTGTTATGGAAAATTGATTAGGTGGCAATAAGAGCCTCAAGGAAAGACTCATTTTGAATAAATTGGATGAACAAATAATCATGGCATGATGGGCCACTAAAGTAATGCAAAAAGGAAAGCATTGGCATGACAAGCACTTATACAGAATGAACTTCAAGCTTGGCACACTAGTATTTAAGTATAATGGTCACAAGAAGATAAAACTTGATAAGTTCAAAGCAATGTGATTAGAAACATTTAATATTAGGGAAGTATTGGCGAATAGGTCTATAAATTTAGAAAAATTATATGCAAAAATAGTAAAAGATTAAGCAAATGATTTTAAAATAAATGAAGAATTGAGTAAGAAAACCATGGACTATGATAAAAGAAATTTGGTGAAGCAAGTGTAATACCAATTGGATCAACCAACCCAAAAAATCATTTCTAGAGCACATGTTCTAATTGGACTACTTGTTCATTCAATCCACATACAAAGTTAATTAAACTATGTCAAATGGCACATACATTCACACTATAGTATATGTATGGATATTTCATCTTTGTGGAAGATTCACATGTACATCAAATTTCTATTAACAAATATTATTTCCTACTTAAATGAGCAAATATTATGAATGATACTAGTGGTTGAACAATCAAGGTATGATCAAGTTGTCCAAGTTGCAAGGAAAGAATAACACATCAAAGTTATCTCAAGTTTGGAAAATAGTACCCCATATTGAATAAAGCGACTCCTTGACAAGTTCATCCATGGGGGATGACGTACATAACTCCAAATTAACAATCTATTATCAAAAGCCAAAAGTATTGCACTTAATAGATTTACAGAAAAAACTTAAAGATCTCAAAAAGCATAAAGGTGTGAACCAAGAAAATTATGTTGATAAAGATTTTGGGTTAGAATTTATTAGTAGTTGTATTGATGAATGTTATAAAAGAGCTTATTCATGTTATATATGTTGATATGAAATTGAAGTAAAATTAGAAGGAACTAGAAGAGAAAACAATGGAAGAAATAAGGAACATAAATGGGGCCTCAATGAAAAAGAGAAAAATAGAAAATGGAAAAGGAACACTCAAGAAGAAAAGAAACATTTATATATATATATTTAAAAAAATAAAAACTTTCCTCATTGTACATAAAAAGAGAATAGTAAATGTTTAATTGATGCATCAAACTTGTTATAGCTCATTGTACAACTTTTCAACCTTGCCCTTGCACCATACAAACTTGTTTTGAATAACCTGCAATCATCATATTACTTCTTAATCTTGTTTTTGTTTCTCATATGACTAGTAACTACTTTCGCCATGATTATAGCATTGAGAACTATTTTATAGTTGTGTACGACTAATAAATTTGATTGATGTTAACAGTGTTGTTCAACCAAATTTATTGTCGTATAATTCGCAACTAAGCAATTCTCCATTCAATTATTTCATGTTTTTTTTATATGACAATCTCCTACTATATTCATCATACAACCTACTCTTGTTGCACCATATGACCACATCCATCATATGGTTAAAAAAATTGTTCCTTACCCAACATATGACTGAAAGGTTACTAGGCTCTACTATACAACTCTCCAATGACTATTTTTCTAGTATACGTATTTTCTTAGTAACTTCAACAATACAATATAGACACGAAGAATCTGAAGTTAATTGAAATAACTAGGAGTTAAAACTTATTTGCCATTATAAGGAGTTAGTTACACATTCATTCCATGTAAGAGGCTTTGGGATATTAAAAATAATAATTCAAAAATCAGAAAAAGGTACAATGGCTAATTCAAGTACAAGATTTTCTAATTTTACTATTGATAATTCAGGTTTTTCCCAAGCAATACAAGTCATGGCTAGAAAAGGGAAAAGAATCAAACAATGAAATAAGTGCAAATGCAACAAAAAAAAGTCTTCATATATACCAAAGATTTTTAAAATGATCTAATAGACTAATCCTTTGAAAAAAGAGTTATAGTATACAAAGACAATCACAAACAAAGGGAAAAAAAAGCAACAAGAATTACAAGCCAAGGGAGCTGTATAAACTCTCATGTGGGAGAGATACTGTTATAAAATGTCGATTGTGGTGGGTAGGGTGGTGGGTAGGGAATTCAAAAGATTATCTGCTAAAGTTGTATTGGCTTCAATACAGATAGATAAGATGATTCAAATTCCCTATTTTAATTTTTAAGACTTTGAATTTTACTTGCAAAGTATAGTGTACAACTATGATAAACAAAAACAAAAAAATATTGTACAATACATGGACATAATAGTCACTCACATAGTCTCCTATTAATTTTTAAAAAAAAATTGAGATTTCACGCATAGGACTTTTAGTATCAAAATCAACCATTAATTAGTTAATAGGCTACATATAGTGTGAGATTTGACCCTAAAATGAGTCTCACACTTGCAAACCACTATTGAGTTATTGGAAAACAAGTTTCAACTATCATTTAATGGTAAACCAACTACCGTTTAATGGTAAAAGCCTCCAAAATTTCACTTATCACATAAAAGCTAGATAAATATTCATTTGACAACTTGATGGAAATATTCTATTTCCATTTGTAGTGTTTTTTGACAATTTGATGGCAACTTTCTTTTTTTCATTTGCAGTGCTTTATGTTTTAAATTTGTATGCACGTATTTCATAATCAAATAATACTTAATTTTTTTAAGGAAAAAAAACTAGATTTTTCTAAGTTTATTTCATTCCAATATTTAGCACTTATTATTAGTTGTTTAATCCAACCACATGCAACTAGAATTTACAGTGCATCCATGCACAAACACATACTCTCTAACATATTAACATACATATAGTTTTCTATCAACATAATCCTTGAACCTCCTTTAAGTACAAGTGCTAGTATTAGTTAAGCATATTAATTGATGATTGTTTAAGTATTATTTAGGGATAACAAGCATAGAGCAGGCAAATATTTGGAGCAATCGGAATAAGAGTCTGAAAAAATATTAAAAATATTACTTAGCCAATGATGAATGACAATGTATGCTAGACTTTATTAAAAGCAAGTTGGTGAGAGCAACAAGAACTTCAGATATTGCAGTATGGATAACAAAGGATATGATCCAAATTAATAAAGGGGGTATCTATAATCGAGCAAAACTACTCAATTAAAATTCAAGAATTCATCTCCTTAATAAATAATTTTTTATAACACATGTCCATTGTCGTTATACTTTTTCTAGATGCAATTTTACACAAGTACTATCCTTGGTAGCTACTAAGTTTCAACATAATACGGACTACGATTCTACTTGGCCCTCTATATTTAGATAGAAATCTTTGGATGTTCAAAGAATAAAGGGAAAGAGTAAGGCAAGAGTAGTCATACATCAAGAAAACAAAGAGCACAACTTTAATCATCTTTCGAAGAAAAAAGAACCCACATAAGAAGATTGTGAAGAAGGTGATGCGAAAATAACCACACCTCCTCCTTCCCTTACCACACCAATGGAATTATCCAAAGAAGTCTCTCAACATATTGATGAGTAGTTAAGCTTATTAGAAGCTCCTATAGAGTATCCTCCTATGAGCCCTATTCACAAGTTGGAGACTAACATTCTTCAACTAGAGATAACTCTTACACTACAACATAATCAAAAACACAATGTATCACATGTGCCAACCAAGTCACATACATAACCCAATACCCAATGAGAATGAGAAATTTTTGCTTTCACTCCCAACTAAATCTTGTTGACCCATTGCACACTATTTATTAACATATTCAAGATTTGGGGCCTATGGCACATATAATGTGCAAAGTAGTAGATATTGTATGAAGATTTTGTATGAAGATTGAATAATACTCTCTCCCTTAGTTTTACAAGAGGCGCACCACATCCAAAATTTTGTTAAAATAAAGTGTCACAATGAATTCATAAAAAATTATATTTCTCATGGGTGGCCTAATACAAAATTAGAAAAAATAAAACATAATTGTATTTCAATTAGTACCCCACCTCTTTTAGTGGTTCTAGTGGGAATGTGCTTAGATTTATACTACATTAGATATAGGTTTTGATACATTTATCTCATGTTGCAAATGGAAATTGATGCTACAATGGATGAATCAAATACATGTTTTACAGAAATTATGAGAGGAACTCAAAGATCAAGGCACAACTCAAGCCTTATTAACCTAATAAGGTCTACTTGCAAAGTTAGAGAAAAATAAGTCTACCAAAAAAAACTCAAAAAAAAATTCATTGAGCTACAAATGAGAAGTCCAACGTTCAACTAATGTAAGTCATGCAAATAGTTAAGATGTCTAGGGAATAAGAATTTCTAGCTACTCAACACCTAAAGCAATGAACAGAAGAAGTTTATAAATTGTGCACAACTACTTCTCACTGTTCAACTCCTCTTCTTTCATTTCTAGTGTTGCACCTCCAAGGATGTCTCCTTCCTCTACCCCTCAATGGTGTTGTTATTCATTTTGTTCCTTTGTCATCTAAAAGACAACTTTTCTTTTTTGGCGGCTTGACATAGATAATAGATTATACATCAGTTATGTCGTACCTTTTAGTGGTCAGCAATGAGAATGTTAATGCTTTGTTAGCTTGTGAAAGTTATGAACAAACGGTTGTGGCAGTTGTCAATAGTTGTAGTTGATTGGCAACTATCAAGGAGTTTAGAGAAATATATGGAAAGAATAAAAATAATTGTGATATTATTTTATAGAAATACATGGAAAGAATAAAAACAATTGTGATATTATTTTATATCTCTATTAAAATTACTATAAAACTTTGGTATAAATTATTTGTGTATTTAATCCATTCACTCTACAATAAATGTTGCTTATCAATTGATTAGTAACAATTTGTGTGTGCATGTCTATGCATATTGCAAGCAAAACATGATGTTTTTGATAATAAATTATTAAAAAATGATATAAATATATGGTTATATATAATAACAATCTATAAACCTACTAGTTATTAGTGCTTTGTAGTCTTGAATGACATGCAAAATATAGACTTGCGTACCCCTTCCATGACTGCAATGTTGGAAAAAGGTGTCTCAACCTTTGATTTTTCCATATATTGGATTTGCTAATTTTCTCACTTTGTTTTGTGAGTTACAACTTGCAATTTCTATTTGGATGAGGAGTCAAGTTAGAAAGTTGTTTTTTACAAGTGGAGTTGTGCATAAATGATTTTTCTAATTTTTTGTTGAATTTACATGGAATGTGAGTTTTCGAGGTGTAGTTATTTTCGCAAGTGCGGTTTTTTGCAGATTGGCATGTGGTGACAATTGGAAACTTACCGTTGTGCATTTGCAGTGTTTTTGGCACTTTCCATGTTGCATGTTTAGCCTTTGGCAGTTGATTTAGAAATGTTTATTTTATGCATTGTAAGCTCTTATATATTGAGCACTTGTATTTTGGAGTTGTATGTTGTCGTTTTGTTGAAGTACCGTTATGTTGCTGGAATTACTCCATAATTGTGAAGAAATGCGAAGACTCCTGCAAGAGCATAGCTTTGCAATTATATTGTAGCTATTTATTTGTTGTTGAATAATATAATTGGGTTGTGTTTTGGAGTGTGGGGTTTTTCTCCTGAAAGGGTTTTCCCCACGTAAATCTTTGTGTTATGAGTTCATTGTTTATTTGTTTATGATATGTATGTGCATCTAAATCTGTAACAACTAAAGGTGTTTAGAAATTTTTGCAACTCTCTCCTACTTAGATTAGTGTAGAAAGCTACTTCTGCTTACCCGGCTTCCTTTTAGTTGGTACCAGAGTCTGGCCAGCTTTGATTATGTTGGGTTTGATGAGTTTTTTGAGTTGATCTTTGTTTCAGTGGGAGTTTTGCAGAAGAATATTTTGTGACCTTGTTGCAAGAAAAAGATGGCAAGCACATCCAATAGAACCAAAATGGAGAAGTTTAACGATGCATACTTCAAGTGTTGGTATTGTGGCAAATCTAGTCATTTTAGAAAAGAGTGCAAGGAAGAGAAAAAGAATGACAAAAACGGTTTATTAAATTTTGACTTTGATAAATCCTATAAAAATGACGCAAATGCATTTGTCGTGGCTTTGGCAACGCATGCATCAAAAGATGTGTGGTTGATAGACTCAAGTGCTTCCTTTCACATGACCTCTCACAAAGGTTGGTTTTCGAAGTATGAAGAATGTGATGGTGGGAAGGTGTATCTAGGTGATGACTCTCACCTGAAGATTGTTGGTCATGGAAGAGTAAAAATTAGATTCCTTGATGGAAGAGTGAAGGGGATTGATAGTGTAATGCATATTTTAGGTTTGGCATGAAAACTGTTTTCTGTGAGTAAACTGAATGATGGGGGAATGCAAGTTGTTTTCTCGAGTGGAGGATGTACGATGATGAGACAAGCTATGGTATTGGCTAAGGGTGTTCAGATTGGCACCTTGTTCAAGCTAGATGCATGCATTGTTCAGTGCAATAGTTCTTATGACAAACCAAAGAAGAAATCTTTGGATTCTTCATCCTCACTGTTAGATCGTATAGAGAAATTCATAGCAGGTACATCTGATGGTCACGCATTTTGGGTACCTAAGGGTGCTCATTCCTTGGAAATGAAGCTTCTTGCAAAGAAGACAATGTTATGGTATCAACGACTTGGTCACATCGATGAAAAGGGTCTTAGAGCCCTGAAATCTAAGAGCCTTGTTGAAGGCCTTGATGATTGTAATCTCGAGTTCGACTTTTGCGAACATTGTATTTATGGTAAACAACACTGTGTTACTTTTCACTCTAACTCTCACAAGTCTTATGGGGTTTTGAACTATGTTCATGCAGATGTGTTTGGTCCTCTAAATGTTCCTTTGTTGTCAAAATTTGTATATTTTGTTTCTTTCATAGATGATTACAGTAGGACATTTGTTCATTTTCTCAGAAGAAAAGTTGAAGTCTTTAGTCGATTTAAGGAGTTTAAAGCCTTGGTAAAATATCAAACTAGTAGAAAGATTAAGTGTTTGAGGACTGATAATGGCGATGAGTTTTGTTCAACAGAGTTCAACAAATTTTGTAAAGAGCATGAGATTGAAAGACATAAGACAACTCCATATACCCCGTAGCAAAATGGAGTTGCAGAGAGGATGAACAGGTCATTGATGGAGAGGGCTAGGAGTATGTTGAGTGGTATTGGCCTTGAGCAGAAGTTATGGGCTGAAGCAATAGCCACTGCATGTTATTTAATCAATAGATCTCCTACATCAGCTCTTGTTGATAAGATACCCATGGAGGCGTGGTCTAGTAAAAAACCTTTGATGAGACATCATAGAGTATTTGGTTGTCAAGCTTATGCTCATGTTCCGATTGAGAAGAGGTCTAAGTTGGAGAACAAAGCAATTAAATGTATCTTCATCGGCTATGGTGTCGATGTGAAGGGGTACAAGGTTTGGGGGCCCAAAAGATTCTCTATAGTAGAAGTGTGATTTTTTGAGAGATGAAACCTTCCATAGTTGAGCTGCAGCCAGAAAAAGACGAGAAACAAAAGAAGACAGTTCAAGTTCCACTTACTCCAATGAAAGAAGAACTACGTACTCCTATTGAACCTAGTGATGAGGAGAGTTTGAGAAGCTCTGAAAGTTTTGAAGAACCTCAACCTCAACAATTTAGAAGGTCTACCAGAGAAAGGGGGCATCCTGATAGGTTTGGATATTCACTTAAAAGATTTTGTTCTTCTTTGTTGGATTCCAATTCCATTTTTGCCTTGATTGTTAACACTAATAAGCCTAGGACTATTAGAGAAGCTATGGGTATGAGTGATGCAAATTCCTGGATGAAGAAATGGTTGCATTAAAGAAAAATGATACATGAGATCTGGTACCTTTGCCCGAAGGACAGAAACCTATTGGATGTAAATGGGTGTTCAAAAGAAAATCTAGTCCAAATGCCAGTATTGAGAAGCATAAGGCATGGTTAGTGTTAAGGGATATTCTCAAGTGGAGGGAATTGACTATGGTGAGATTCTCTCCTATTGCAAAGCTAACATCTATCTAGTTCCTGTTATCACTTGCAGCGGTGTATGATCTAAAAGTGGAACAGATGGATGTGAAAACAACTTTCCTTCATGGTGACTTGGAGGAAGAGATTTATGTCACAGCCAAAGCATTTCATGGTTAAAGATAAAGAAAATATGGTTTGCAAGTTGAAAAAGTCTTTATATAGTCTTAAGCAACCTCCTAGAATGTGGTACCAAAAGTTCGATACCTATGTGTTGTCATTAGGATTTTTGAGATCTAAATCTGACCGTTGTGTTTATTACAAATCTGATAATGGTCACATTCTCATAATCGCATTGTACGTAGATGATGTCAGCACAGTTTGAGATGAAAAATCTAGTTGCAGCAAGGTATATTCTAGGGATGGAGATTGGAAGAGACAGAGCTAATAGAAAGCTTTGGTTAAGCTAGAGCAAGTATGTGAATACAGTGTTGGAGAGGTTCAGCATGACAGCTTGTAGACAGTTAATTGTTCCTGTAGTGTAGGGGACGAAGCTTCCTGTGGAGGATTGTCCAAAATCTCCTACTAAGATGGAGGACATGACTAGAGTATCTAATGCAAGTGTTGTTGGCAGTGTTATGTATGCTATGGTCTATACAAGACCATACATTGCCCAAGCAATGGGAGTCCTTAGTTGGTTTATGGCTAATCTTGGACGGGTGCATTGGTATGCAATGAAGAGAGTGTTCAAATATTTGAGGGGTACTTCCAAGCATTCCTTATGTTTTCATGGTTACTCTACTGAACCTCAACACTCAATGAATATTCATAGATGTGGATTCAGATTGGGCAGGTGACATTAATAGCAGAAGATCCACCAATGGCTATGTATTCATGATGTATGGTTGTGCAATCAGTTGGATGAGTATGCAGCAAGTTGTAGTCTCTTTGTCCACGACAAAAGCAAAGTACATGGCAATTACTCATGCTTGTAAGGAAGCCATTTGGCTTAAGCGTTTGTGTTCTAATGTTGGTTTTGATGCAGGGTAGATTACTGTATGTTGTGACAGTCAGAGTGCCATTTGCTTGGCAAAGAATCCTACTTTTCATGCCAGAACAAAGCACATTGATGTTCAATTCCATTTTGTTCATGATATGGTGGAAGATGGAAAAGTGAAGTTGGAGAAGGTTGACACCCTAACGAATGTTGCAGATGCATTGACAAAGCCAGTGAGCACATAAAAATTTAGATGGTGTTTGGAGTCCATGGGCCTCACGGCCTCTAGTAGTTAAATACTATTACTTTATTTGGCTCTTCAAAGGTGTTTGACAAGTGGAAGGATGTTGGAAAAAGGAGGTGTCTCAACCTTTGATTTTTCCATAAAAGATTCTTCCATATATTGGATTTGTTAATTTTCTCACTTTATTTTGTGAATTACAACTTGCAATTTCTATTCGAACAAGGAGTCAAGTGAGAGTTATTTGTGCATAAATGATTTTTCTATTTCCGTGTTGAGTTTACATGGAATGTGAGTTTTCAAGATGCAGTTATTTTGGCAAGTGCGGTTTTTTGCAAACTGACATGTGGTGACAATTGGAAACTTACCGTTGTGCATTTGCAATGTTTTTGGCACTTTCCATGTTGCACGTTTAGCCTTTGGCAATTAATTTAGAAATGTTTATTTTATGCATTGTAAGCTCTTATATATTGAGCACTTGTATTTTGGAGTTGTATGTTGTTTTGTTGAAGTATCGTTTTGTTGCTAGAATTACTCCAAAATTGTGAATAAGGGTGAAAACCCCTGCAAGTGCATAGCTCTACAATTATATTGTAACTATTTATTTGTTGTTGAATAATATAATTGGACTGTGTTTTGTAGTGTGGGGCTCTTCTCCTGAAAGGGTTTTCCCCACATAAATCTTTGTGTTATGAGTTCATTGTTTATCTGTTTATTATATATATGTGCATTTAAATCTGTAACAGTTAAATGTGTTTAGAAATTTTTGCAACTCTCTCCTGCTTAGATTAGTGTAGCAAGCTGCTTCTGCTTACCTGGCTTCCTTTCATGCAATTGGCAAAATTGTCATTTTGGAGGCATCTCCCACGTATAGATAGAATAAAATAAGTGTATTATTGAATTTAAACCATTTTACTTGTGCTCTCGTAAATAAACCTCTTTCAAAGCAAATTACTAACTGCCAAATCATCAGTAAATAATGATTATGTATAGAAATTGAAATTACTTCCGGAATACAAGAGTGGGAGCGCTAATAATAGCAAATGATTAACAGGCAAAAAAGGTACGATATTGTGCATTGGAGAGGCTCATCTAGTATGAACTGGGCAGGACACAAGTTCAAAATCAATACCAGAAAAAAACTGCGCGCAGCTTCAGTAAACTGCAATAGAAACCCTCAAAAAAGAAGCATGTAACTGCAACTAGTTGAGGTATATCCATACAAAAACACGATTAGAATCTCAGATTTTGGACATTCTTTGGCAACTTTTGCATTCCAGAAAGTTAATTTGATTTCTTGATATGCATATCAACCACCTTCAAAGTCCAAACCACTTGGATCCAAACTATGACAAAATTCTCAACATAGAAAAAATGCTCTCCATCCATGTCTTGCCCTGTAATGTTAGCCAAAAATACCATCATTAAGGCCTAGCAAGATAGACAAGTTGCTTAAACTGGTACACAATTAGCATTATTCAAATTGTCTTCCTTTGCTTACAAACCTACTAGTTATCAGTGCTTTGTAGTCTTGGATGGCCTGCAAAATGAAGGCTTGCATATCCCTTCCATGACTGCAATCAGGAAAATTGTTGTGATGTGGGCATATCCCATGTATAGGCAGAATAAAATAAGTTTATTATTGAATTTAAACTATTCTGCTTGTGCTGTCATAAATAAACCTCTTTCAAAGCAAATTACTGACTGCCAAACATCAGTAAATAATGATTATATATGGAAACTGAAATTGCTTCTTGAATACAAGAGTGGGAGAATTAACAATATCAAATGACTTAGGAAAAAAAAGGTATGATGTTATGCATCGGAGAGGCCCATCTAGCATGAACTGGGCAGGAGACAAGTTCAAATTTAATAACAAAAAGCCTCAATGCAGCTTCAGCAAACTGCAAAAGAAACCCTCGAAAAAAAAGCATGTAACTGCTTACTGCAACTAGTTGAGGTACAGCCATATACCAACAGAATTAGAATCTCAGATTTTAGACATTCTTTGGCAACTTTTGCTTACCAGAAAGTTAAATTGATCTCTTGAAATATATGTCAACCACCTTCAAAGTCCAAACAACTTGGATCCAAACTAGGTCTAAATTCTCAACATATAAAAAAAGCTCTCCATCCATGTCTCTTCTTGTAATGTTAGCTAAAAATACCATCATTAAGGCCTAGCAAGATAGGCAAGTTGCTAAACTGGTCCACAATTAGCATTAATCAAAACGTCTTCCTTTGCTTAGTCTCTGTAGATGGTAGTTAACGGTACCCCAGGGCTTCTTTTTCTTCCCACACTGCTCCACAAAGAAGAGCTTAAAGTAAGACAACAATGAAAAATATGGGACACTTCCAGTGATGAAGGCACCCTTTCATGTAAATTCTGAATGAAGCCCATATCATCAATACATAATCAGTCAAGACACAATGGCTTTAAGAACAGAATATAAGAACTAGTACCTGTGCATCCACACATGCCATCAAAAGGTTCTTCTCCTTCATGCATTTATCATCATCATTTGAACTTGATGCTAAGCATGACAGAAATGATACCATTTCTACTGTACAAGGGGGGCGGTTTTGGCCAAATTTTTTTGAATTTATGAACAAACTTTTTGCTTTCCGACCCATATACTGCAAATATGGTATGCACAGGTGATATAGAATTCTTCTTGTGTGATTAATATTTCCTGCAATATAGTACAGGTGTTATTGGATCAACAAAGCAATCTATGCCCAAAGCCCCTCAACCCAAAAAAACAAAATTAATACTCATGCCCATTACTGTTTTGCATCCACCAAAAAAGGAAACAAAGGGAAGAAGAGGACAAGGAGCGGTTTCTAAGATATCAATCAGATGATATCTCCAACTTCTAAGCATGTTGCTCAATATACCTCTATACTTATAGCATGCATAATGCAACACTTCTTTTTTGGGTATCTCTCAATATAAATCATGTTTCATATTGTGTCTATGATTAGCATCCTATCAAATGGTCTATGGAATCAATTAATTACTCTTTTGAATTTCAATTTCTTCTAGTTTGCTTATGTTATTTTTTGGTATTTTTGATTTATTTGTATTTTTAAAATTCAAATATTATAATTTTTTATTATTTAATCGCCATTCCACTTGTCCCAAGAATCTGGCTAAAAATTTGCAGTCCCCAAAACCCAAACCCTCATCTCCAAAATTTTGAGAAACACTGGTCTTTCCCAATAATTGATCCTTGACGCTTGAATTTCACAAAGAAGATAACTTTGCTTGCATAAAATGATACATGTGTGTATCTTTGGTATGCCTGATATTTGATAACCTTGTAAACGTCCAGTAGTGCTTAAAAACAAGATTGAGACAAAATCATCATAAAACGACATACTCAGTAGAGGATATTATTACTCCCAGATTTAATTGATTGTACAACAACAATAGGCCTGAATTAATAATAAATCTGACCTATAGCAAACAAATAAGAAAAAAGGTAAATGTAAACTGCACAAAAAGATGCCTGCATGCCACTCGTTAGCTAATGTCATTTTTTGAATAAATGTCTTTTCTCCTCACTCCCCCTGTTCTCATGAGGGATGAAGATCTATCATGTACTCCTGAATTTGATGACAGAAAAGTATATCCATTGCATGGTCTACGAGTTTGTCAATTGACAACCAAGGGAATAGACAGATGCCAAATTCCAACCACAACCAAATTTATCGTCCCACAGGATTGGTAAAAGTAAAGTACACCAATGCTTTTGTGATTTTCTTACCATAGTCAGAAAACTCTGCAAGTTCCCACCTGACTTGCAAAAACTAGTGAGTTTATTTGGCCAGAGAACTACTTGCAGATTGAGTCCTGTCAGCTCACCGGTTTCTCAGCAAAACTCGGGGAGTCTCAACCTCCGACTCCAAGTTTCGGATGTAGACTCTGTTGCTTAAGGAAAACATGGCAGGAGTTTCAAAACCCTTTTTTCTTCATTCTCATTTTCAGTAGATAAAAACTTAGCACTGGTGTTCTCTAAATTCATTCTCTGTGCTTCTCATGCATTGATTTCTGTTTTTGTGTGATTATGTTTTTCTTGGCCAAGTCTGTAAAGTTTATTTCGAGTCCCAAGTCCAAGTCAAAATATTGGGCAGCTGAATCCAAGTTTACCTACTATGATCTGAACATGAATTCAAAACGAGGTGGATGTCTATCTTTATACAACTCTTTGTGTAAGTTTGCTCTAAATGTCAGCTTGCATAATCTCTCTTGTTGTGATTTCAGTTACCAAATCGGAATCAGATACAGGTACAGATACATGTGTACAGTATGCCAGTGTGCTTTAAAAAAAATTGGGTTGGGTATTGTCCATACAAAAAATATATAAATTTCATATATATACACAACTTAAAAATGGGAATTAAATTTTAAAAATTATATTTCATACATATGCTAAACAAGACTACCATAAATATTACAAATTTAAACAAACCAATATACTAATAAGTAAATATATTTAAGATATCTATACATAAAACTAAAATATTGTAATATATATAAATTATTTAGTAATAATTTAAAATTATGATAAACATTATCACAGTGCCCCTTTATAACTACAACTTATGATATTATAACTAAGCTTATAAATTATCACTTTCTTTCCTTAATGTTAAGGTATGATTTAAAATGATAACATTGAAATTCTAATGTGACACCATGAGTGTTAAAACATATTTCAACAATGACATCGGCCGCCAATGATTTTGAAAGGTTCTAAATTAATATTTTTTGGAAGGAGTATAATATTAAAGAGGTCTATAGAGATGCCAAGAAATAAATAAATAAGCAGAATACATCAGAACTGGCTGGATTTAACCAACGCTCAATTGCTTATTTGTTCACCTGTTCTTTATTGGGCGTCATTACTTGTATTTCAGCTTCCAGGAACCCCCCCAATACACAAAGAAGAGGGCAGAAAACAGCAACTCCTTTGTGGCTCCTTTGCTGTTGCCTGGGTCTGTGACTAATGCAACACAGGAAATGTTTTCAGGACAATCATTTAGGGTTTCACATAGTTAAAAAATCAAATGAAACATGTCTAAAATTTCACTTGCAACAGGAATCATTGTTAAAATGTTTCAGAAACACCAAGTCCAACCTAGAATCACTCAGGTACACACATTGACAACTCCACACAATTCTGACCTTAAAAAATTGAACCCTGTTCAATTCCAGTCAATTCAAATCTGAATCTGATTCCAAGACAAATTGTACCCAGAAATGAAAGGTTTATATTCCAATTCAGTAACTAAGGTTGTAACGGATCTGGGTCCACATTTCAACTCTGCTTGAGGCCTCAAACAAAGCTGTGGCAATACGGTTACAATCACCTTCATCTAAGTCACCAGGTTCAAATTCGAATTCGAATTCAGCAACATTGAAATTCGGATGAAATTTGACAAGAAAAAAATTCGAAAAGTAAAAAATTCAAATTAAATTCATCTTATATAATTTTGATTTTTAAAATATATAAAAATAAATAAAAAATAATATTAATATACTAATATGTTTAAATATATTAATAAAGCTCTAAACACAAAACAAAATAAATAATAAAATATGTTTAAAAATATACTTTAAATTTTAAATATTATTAATATATAAATAATAAATTAATTAAATTATATATTAAATAATAAATATATTATAATAAAAAGTAATTAATTTTAATTTTATTTTAAATTTTAACATTATAAAATATATATAATACATTATAAATAAAAAAACAAAATTAAATAACAAATGAAGATAAATAAAAATAATATTACATATAAAATAATATTAAAATATATGAAAACATAACATAAATAAATAATATTTAAAAAATATAAAAACATAACAAAAGAAATGATCTTAAAAACATATTGAAAATAATAAATCGAAGGCCAAGGAGTCGCCAGCGTCGAAGCCCTCCAAACCCACTGGTGCCTGAGACTTGCCCAAGTTCGTTTACGGTCCAACTCCAGCTCCAGCCGCTTGAATCCCGATGACCTGCTCATGGTCGAGTGCATGATGGACAAGTTAATTTGTCCGCCTCATGCCGACACTCGCAAGCACTTTGTGCAGCCCTACAAACCAGCCCACGCGGATAAACAGAGAAAGATAAAACCTACGGCAAAAAATACGGAAAAAAAAACGTATTTTAAATATCTTTTAATAAAATCACAGTGCCCTCGACGAATTTCTGCTAATATTTTGAGATTTTTTAATGCAAATTTTTTTACCGTACGAATGTATTCGAATATGAACGAATTTCAATATTTTTTTTTTAAATTCGACGAATTTCGAATTTCAAGTTGATATTCGGCCGAATATGGTGACTTAGACCTTCATGTTGCCAATTTTCAGAAAGAAGAAAATAACACCTTTCAAGGCCAAGGCAATATATTTTGACTTCTCCAAGATTCTATTTTCAGTTGTAATACTAAATATGTATCCAAATATTTCATGGTTACCCATACTATGATAAGCAATGCCTAGTTATCCAATATATTGGGCATTTGTTTATTTACATAGCATGTTGGTATGATTCAAATGATGCATGAGATAATGCAGTGAAGGATGGAAAACAAAGAAACCAAATTGTTCCTTCCAATTAATAAAAAACGATTAAAAAGAACTGTATCGTCCATATTGTGAAAACTCTAGTTTCATCTGCTGAAAGGTTTTTCCTGTACACAAGGATCATTCCAAGGAAGGGCCTAGAAAATTCAGTATAGAATATGACGGTAGCTAATGATTATGGGTCCCCTATAAACAATCATATGTCGTTAACAGACAAAATGTGTCAGAGATGTTAGGTCTCCACAAAGTTCTTGTTTGTTAGCCTATTTCTACATTTGCTGTATAAGTGACTTCATTCCTTCATGTCTCAAGTCTTATTTCACAAAGCATCTTCAAGAGAAACATATGTTGGCCATAAAGAAATAAAGATACTCCATAAATAGTTGAATTTATTAAAAACTGGAATAGCTTAATATTCTTTCTTATGCACTCTTTAACCAATAGCAGGGAAACCTCAACAAAGATTTTATTTTTTTGTAACCTTCTGTTTTGTAGACCTCCATGAGTCATTGTATATAAAACCATCCTCTATATTGAGATTATTTGCATGCTTATCTATTTCAAAGGCCTGTCTAATCCTTCGTTTTTCATAGTGGTCTTCTTTTGCAATTACCCTGCAGTTTTCAACACATTTATGATGTTTGGATTCTCATGAATGCTCTGCAAGCGCTGATTTTTCTCAACAAATATGCAAAATTAAAGCACAGCAATCCTTACTAATTTTAACTGAAATAAATCTTCCCATCTGCTCAGTTTATGGTCTCCCGCAAGAACAAAGAATGAGTTAGATGCTATTTTGTAAGTTTTGGGTCCACAAACTCCTCCATTGCATCAAAAATGTTCCTGAGACTCTTTGAAGAGGTAAATGTAAGCTTAGTGAATTTCTTCACTGCATCTTTTATGTAAGTCAGAAAGATATGGGTCAATCCCCTGTGCAATCATGTTTTCAATTATGAGCCCTTTGATAGATTTTCCATATGAAAAAAATTCCACATCTTAGTCTCCTAGAACCCACTCTATTTAAGAAGCCTATATTTGTGAGCCTTCATTTCTTCCACAAGTTCTACATACAAAAGAATCTTAAGGCTCAAGTTGCCAAAATATTTGGAAGTATTGACGAGATGAATGTGGCTGGAGTGAGTTTGTATATAGATATTTGTGTTTCTTTCCCATAGATCCCATGGGTAGCGTTGACGGGTGTTTTATGACCGCACCAACACAGAATAAAGTTTCCCAATGGATACTCTATCCTCTCTTAAACAAAATCTCCTGCATGCTAAGATTGCGAGAAAGATCATGCATTCAACTCCAAGGTTCTTTCATGCAGTGGATAGTCTCAGTTGGCTCAATGTGATTTGCTAGTATCTCAAGGGGGACATATGTAGTTGTTCAACTGAAGCTCAAAGAGATCAAAGTGAAAGGGAGTTTTTACGATCTTCAAAAGATTGGTCAATGAAGCACAAGATCCTAAACTAACCAGAAAATATGGAATTTAAATGGTTGCAGGGATTAGAAAAGCTACAGACTAATCTACACGTGGGACGTGGAGATCAATTTTCACAAGCCTCAACCGAGCTCTGCTTTGCCTCACTTCGGACAACTTCCACAGAACCGGTGCAATCTTCAATGGGAGTAATTGAAGGTATTCAAATCACAATTCAATATGAAGACACCATCACAACGACGCATGTCAACACGCAAATCATGATCGAAGTTAAGTACACAATATTCCAGTTTACCACGCAAGGCGAACCCACCATCAGTGAGCCCGCTAGTGGTATGTATTTAACGAAGCTTGCTTAAATTAAACACCACATTCCAAAACTACCATCTATTTGCATGAAATGAAATCTACTTTACTCTAAGCTACTTTAAGATTCTATTGCAAATTAGAAAGACGAAGAAGCCTCGCTAGCTACTCACAACAAAAGATGAAACCACCATCAATGATAACTCTTTTTATTATAAGAGTGTTCACAAAAACTTCTTACAAAGCATTCAATGGAACACTTTCCTTCCTCTTCAATCTAAGTTGTGCTATCAATCTATGCTATCTATGCTATGCTATCTTCTAGTTGTCTCTCTATTCTAATGATTGACAAATGAGGGGGGATGCCCCTTTTATAGATAACCAAATCCAATGGACGGCTCAAATTCAATTACAATGAAGGGCTCAAATTGAGCCGCATAAGCCCTAACCCTAAAATTGCCACAAAGTAGAGTGGGATAATAAATGAGCAGAGATTCCCACTTTCTTCCTTTGACCATTATGAGCAATTAATGCCCACCAACTTCTAGAAGATTCTCGTCCAAAAACACGTTCCCATTGTTCTTCTCCTTGACTGCAAACTCTATCGATCGGATTCTTGAATTGATATGGCAGGCATGTTCTCAATCAAACTCCAAGATGGCTACCTCTTTCCTTTGTTTGATGGTGATTTTCCTCCTTGGTGCCATTGTATTTTAGGCTGGGTGAAGTATGCCGGAAAACACTATCTGGGTTAATGCCAGGGAAGGATTTCACAATTGAAAAGAATTCCTTTGCTTTGTTCTTTAGTCCATCCTGTTGTCACTCTTTAACAATGAAGCTTTTTGCCCATTCCTCCTTAGTCTTGAGGACTTTTTAGTGCATGAGAATGATCTTTAACACTTGTGCCTTCATCTTTTCCTCCATCTTGATCTTGAAGGGTTCTCTTGTCCTGGTCTCGAACATTTCTTCCCTACCACCTGCCTCCCTAAGTTGGGTGCATATTAGGTCTTTGTGGAGAAATCCCAACACTTAACCGTTTCTTCCAACATCTCCCTTCATGGTTTGGGCACAAATGAGACTTCATGGAGGAGCTTCAAAAATGTAACTTCATCCCCTTCCAAGGTTGCAATGTTGTCATGGAGTACTTGCTCCATCACCCCAAGTCATCATGCCTTGGGCTTGGTGTTCACCCTACAAAACAAATAAAGAGGAGAGCATTAAAACACTTGATAACATAAATTCACTTTACTTACCTAATCTCCATATTCTGATTTTCAAGGCCTAATTGATCTCTGGATCAGATAGAATTCATCATTTTCCTCTAGCAAATTTTGCCTTCTTCATAACCTTTCATCACGAGCGCACTATGTCCTTCTAGGGGCTTTGGAGAATTCCCATGCCTTAGAAAATATTATGTTGTCCAGTCTTCATATTACCTCCTTGGGCGCATTTTGACTATGTCCTTCCATTTTCATGGCTTAGAATTTTTTCTTGCCACCTACTTATCCTGGGAGCATTCACCACCTTGAACTTCATATTTCTTCCTTAAAAAATTTTCTCACCCACCTTGATTCTAGTGTATAATACCTCATGTAAACTTGGGCACAATTAGGCATTTGTGTCTTCATTTTCTCTGACTTAGCCAATTTCTCAAACTCCTCCAACACATTCTTCTATGGGCGCATTTGAGTAGTCTTCCTTCAATTTCTCATCAACTTACTCCTTGCTCTTCTTTGGGCGTATTTTAAGAGTCCTAAGAGTCCTCATCTTAGGTGCATTTCCTAGGGTCAACTTTTAATTTGTGCCTTAGAAAATTTTTGATGAACTCACCTCATGGGCACACTAGAGGGGTATACTTTTATTTTTCTAACTTAGAAAAATTTTAACCAACCCTTTCTAACTTGGGCGCATCTGAAGGGGTCAACTTTCATTTTTACCATTTAGAATATTTCTAGGCCACTTTATCCTTCCTCGGGTGCATTTCAAGGGATTGGAGTTCATGACTTAAGCAAACTTCACCCAACTTCTTCAAGGGCACATTTGGAGGTGTCCACTTTTGTTTTGAAACACTTAGAAAGTTTCTAGCTTCTCATCACAACTGGGCACATTTACCACCTTGCACTTTCATCTTCAACACTCAGAGAAAATTTCAAGTCACCATACTTAGTGACAAGGGCGCATTTGGGGGTGGAGGTTCCACTTTATAACACTTAGAAATTTTTTGATGCCACCTACTTCTTCAGGGCGCATGAAGGGGGGTCTAGTTCTATTTTCCATCACTTAGAAACTTTTTTGAAGTCTCCTCCTTGGCTAAGGCGCATTCTGGGGGTCCTCCTTCCATTTCAACACTTAGGAATATTTCACCTCAACCCACTTTATCTTGGGCGCATCCCAAGGGGTCTACTTCCAGTTTTCATAGACTTAGAATTTTTATGACCCTCCTCTCAACTTGGGCGCATTCTAGGGGTCTAGCTTCCACTCTGCTTGCCTTGGAAAGATTCTTGTGTCTCCCCTCTCATGATGGGCGCATTTGGACCCTTGAGCTTCTAGTTTGAACACTTAGAAAAAAATTTACTCATCCTCTTTGCTTGAGGGCTCATTTTGAGGTGGCTACTTCCAATTGAGGGCGCATATTGAGGATGGTGGTTCCAATTGCCGAGACTTAGACAAATTTTCATGTCTCCTCCTCCATGATGGCGCATTCAAGACGGTATACTGCATTTGGACCCTTGAGCTTCTAGTTTGAACACTTAGAATTTTTTTACTCATCCTATTTGCTTGAGGGCTCATTTTGAGGTGGCTACTTCCAATTGAGGGCGCATATTAAGGATGGTGGTTCCAGTTGCCGAGACTTAGACAAATTTTCATGTCTCCTCCTCCAGGATGGTGCATTTGAGAGGGTACACTGCCATGTTGAGGGCACATTTAAGCCTGTGTGCTTCCATTTGCCAAGACTTAGACAATTTTCCATCCATCTTCACAAGTTGGGCGCATCTTGATGGGTCTCCTGCCTGTCAACCTTGCCTTAGGTATTTTTTTGCATCTAGAGCGCTGAGGAAACTTTCAAAGGTGGCTTTTGAACCCTTAGCTAACTTTTCCCTCACTTTCTATTTTTAGTAACCTTTTGATTCTTGAACCACTACAACTCCTCTTGACTTGAATCTTGCCAAGCGTGATCCTCATGACCTGTTTGACCCGTTCACACTTGTCATCCGTGCTGACCTGGTATTTTTAGCCCTGTTCTGGAGGTGACTTACTATAAATAGTAAGTAGTCGGATTGCGCTCAAATTTTACCAATGGACTGCTTGAAGGATGCTCATCACGATGGGCTACATCCGTTTTCAGAGATTCTCGAGTTTTACCCCCTATTTTAGGCATCGAAGCAGGAAACCCTAATTTGATTTGCATGTGCCTCAAATGACCTTCGTTTGACTCTATTTCTGCTTTGGACTGCTCTACTCGTGAAACTAAAGCTCTAGGGGCTACTAGAGTGAACCTACTAAAAATAGTAAGTGCCTGAAAAAGTGACCAACCAACTGTCGGATGTGTTTGCATGTGATACTGCCTAGGAGATCTCAGAAAACCCGGAAAATTGGTCTACATGCGAGCACCTACTAAAAATAGCAAGTCATCAACTTAACTTGCATGTCACATCATCGCGAAGCTCTCGAAAATCCCATAAAGAATATCCTGATATGCATTGAAAAATCACACATGCAAACCCTAAAAATGGCTCCCGAAGCCTGAACTGCTAAAAATAGCAAGTTGTCAGAATTCAGTGAAAATTTAATGGGAACCTGCCTGAAGCCTTCTAATTGCAATGCCAAGCTTAGATTTCAATTAGCCAACTCAATTTGACCTCAAAACAGCCTCAAGAATAAAAACTCTAATCCGTCAAACTTAGCCAAAATTTCAACTTAAGCTCAAAAGATGGGCACATCCTCGGAAAGACAGACGGAACCGAGAGAGATAGTAGGAAAACTAACCAAAACCAAAGCCAAAAGACTCGAATGGAGCAAAAAATTAGGGGGTCCCCATTTTGAATGGGGTGATGTGTGAAAGGTCACAACAAGTAGGGAATCATCTAGCCTTCTTTGAAACCAAGACACCTAAGGAAAGAAGACCATCCTTCTTCATCTCAATTCTGAATTTTATTTCAAATGATAGCTTGTTGAGGTAGTTGAGGAACCTATCTAGTTCCTCCTTGCCATGATAACAATTTAAATTGACATCATCCAAGGACACGTCCCACCCTTTTGTGTTTGAAGGAAAAGAATCTCGGAATCAAGTTTGCAATAATGGGAGACAAAAGTGACCCCATTCAAAACACCTTGCATTTGTCCATATAATTCAATTTGTAGCAAAAGTATTGGCCTCAAGCTAATGTCAACTAGTCTAGTGGTATTAGGGTCAATAACTTCGCTTAATTCTTCAACAGCCTTATTAACCAGCATACGAATGAAGCACTGACCAATGCTCAAACCTTGATCTGAACATACTAGCTATTATCCCCAATCTATGCAAATAGTGGTAACACCTCCAATCACTCTAGTTTGGTGCAATTGGAGATCATTTATATCTTTGGGGTCTACAATTTTCAAGCTTGGGCAACTAGTGACATTTGGGTACATGACTTCATCATGTACATGCTTTCTAGATGAAATCACCATTTCATTTCTCACCATTCGTAGCATCCTATTTCAAAGAAAAACATGTAACACTAGTTGTGGTTCAGGGCATTTAAACTCTCTTAACATACACTTTCCAATCAAATTCATGCACTTCCATTTTTCTCTGAGATGTGTGGTTTTTCCTTGCTAACCCCTTTGCACTCTTGCCATTACTTTTGTGTCCTCACTTCAATTTTTGCCTTGTTTAAAGTGCTGGAAAGCTCTCTTCAAAGGCTACCAAAATGGAAATGGTTTTGTTCCGAGGTATAGACAAAAAAGAAAACTTATCACAAAAGGTTTTTTTTTTGTTTCACAGTGTTCAATACATACAAGCACCACCAGATTTTTACATGGTCAAGAACAGGTTGCAAGATTTTTGTTTTTGTACCACAGTGTTCAATACATATAAATACCACCAGGCTTTTACATGGTCAAGAAAAAGTTTCATTCAGGTGCAGTCATTGCCAAAGATTGTTGAGCTTCCTTTACACCCAAGTATACAACAGTCCCAAAATAGTATAAGATCTTGCACAAAATTACTCTCAACCATGCAAGAGGTCTAACACCATGTCAGATTTGTTGATAGGGCAAACCTTTCAAAATCTAATAACAGGATCAAGCCACATTCGATAATGGAAAGAATTAGTCTTCTCATTCCCCATTATTCTATTCAACAAGGTGACCATATCTAAGATTTCTTCATTGAAATGAGACCTACATAGACTTTTGGGCAATTGAGATTTGCCTTTTTTTAGAAACCTTCAACCAATACTTTGAAATGCTGGTGAGGCAGGTGTCCTTCTCTATGAGAAACAATCCCCAATTTCCTTATTCATTTCAGCATATTCATCCCTTTGTGGTGGCCTGAAAGTGATGCTGAGTAAGGGGCCATCTGATTTTGCAATTAGCTGGTCCTATGTAATTTTGATTTCTCAAGTGTCAAGTTTGTAATGCTGGACATATACTAAGACCATGTCAGTGCACTGAACTGCAATTGGAAAACCAGTAGCATAGGCTAGCCTATAAGTGACTGTTGCTTCTGCTAGAGAGGTTCTCAGATCTTCCTGCATCCTATTCCAAATGTCTTGTAAATATATGCACCCTAGTTTGGCATCACCAACCTCTGACAATGTGCTTTCCAAAATTGTTACATGTTCATAGCCTTGGTATTTAAACTCATTTTTGGCAGTTTGGACAGCATACAAAAAACACGAGCTAGGGTTTCAATTGTTTTTGGTAAGTTAGAAAAGGAGGCAATTTGTGTTTGTATGAGTGATAGCAAAGCTGGGCAAAGCTCATGGAGCAGCTCACGGATTCAAGGTTTATCACTGAGATCTTCAAGTTGGGCAGTGATACTGAGCCGTATAGTATGCAAAAGAAAAGTGTGATGGGAAAATAGCAATCTAATGTTGTAATGAATTTAAGCATGACTGAATGAACCTAACTTTGAATGTAGTTTGATGTCTAAGCAAGGACAATGGGCTTAGTGAAGTGGTGGGCTCTGTTGTGTAGTAGAATTCCCAAGGGCTTCGTCAACATTCTGTCACTTTGTGTTTCTAAATGAGCACATCAAGCCCTTTGTGTTTCTCAAAGCCATCAGCAATTTTAACTATTCTCAAAACTATGGCAACATTTGATGAGCTTCTGAGAACTTTAAGATATGCTGACTTTCCATCCAAATTCTGCTTTGGCAATCTTTCCTCGTTATCCCAATTATGAAGCTTGTTAGAGGTTTAGGAGATTCTCGAAACTTTCTCAGCACATGAGGAGGTTGTGAGAACCTATGATTTTGCTGAAAAATAGCTTTCCCTTGAAGAAAAGTTTGCCTTTGAAAAAGTTGTGAGTTGGTTTTTGGAGCTAAATATAGTTCTAAAAACCTTGTTGGTTTCTGCTGAGGTTGTGATAACCTTGTCGACATCCGACAAGCTATTCAAAACTTCTGCTTTAGAAAGAACTTTTCAAATTGTTGCAACCTTATTGGTGCCTAACATGGTTGTGAATACCACAAAGAATGCCGACAACTCTTCAGAAATTTCAAAAAGACTTGAACTTTCTACACTAAGTTCTTTATTGATAAGGACTTTGAGAGGATATGGAAACCCATTTAGCATCCAATAGACTTTTGAGAGCTCAGTCAAAAATTGAGGGGGTTGTGAGAACCATCCAAACTACCAATATGGTTCTGTATAGTGTTTTAAAGGCCCAACAAAGCTAGGAAACACTTCAGAATTTGAAAATATGAAATTTCAGAAATGGCTTATCAAGACTTAACAAAGATTGACCTAACAAGGTATTGTATTAATAAAAAAAATTAAAATTAAAAAGGGACTTAGCAAAATTGAGGGTAACAACTCACTAGGGACTTACTCTATGAACCATCAAGAAAGGTTCCTCTTATTCAAACAAGGGAGTGTGAGTATTCACTCCTTAACCTCCAAAGGATATTACAAATTTTGATGCCAACCAAATGAACAAAAAGGCATTTTGGTTTTATGGCCAACTGATATTGCATGAATATTGACCCCATAATTGCTCCATAAAACATCGGACAATAAAGAAACATCCAAGAGGCTCCCCCCAAATTGAGGATCAGAGCATTTCACTGAGTTTGACCCTACCAAGGATCCTAGAGTAATTACCCTTATAGTCATCAATAATCTCTCAAGAATTGATACTTAGAAATTTACAAATGTTTATACACTTGAATAACTCAAGTTGACAAAGATTTAAATGCAATTAATTCTGCAATTAGTGTTCTTAAGTTGTTGGAAATAAGAAATTATTTTAGTTGCATGAAACAAAAAATAGTACAATCAAAGAACCACCACCATGAAACAATTGACATAAAAACTTGAACCCAAAAGCCTTCGTATGGGGATAACTAGCTAGAAGTGGCAAATGCTTAGCTTCCTTTCCTTCCTTTGGCCAAATATAGTTATAAAGAGCTTGGATAGACAATGTTCTTTCTGTCACACTCACTTAACCACTCTCTACAACAACAAACCTTACTCCTACAACCACTAAGTTCTCATTCACACTCTCTTTCCTTCACAGGTTTATGCATCTTATAGATACAGTATATTAGAAGTGTCCTTGAATTAAGGGACTTCCAAGAATCAAGGAACCCAAAAACTCACCTCTATCATTACTTTGCTGTCTTGTATGAAAGGAACCCAAAAGACAAGGGGTAGGAACATTTTTTCTTTGCATAACTATTGGAATGTTAATATTGCATTGTGGAGATTCATCCCACGTGCATCACATACCATTGTAACAGTGCAATGTGTTTATTTTTAGTGTTGTGCCTCCTAGATCACTGGTATAGTAATGTTATTTGAAGAGGTCAATTGTCATACAACAAGTCTTCCTAGTCATACAACATGGTCATATAGTGATTGGTATGGCAGTTGAGTCATAAACCATACCAATGTATGACATGGGCTTCCTTCTAGTACATGGTATTTGTTCCACGCATGAGATTGGAGTTTCAGCTGGACATGTTAGACAATGCATAGGCTTTAGACAGCATTTAATCTCACTAAACAAGCACCTAGGTATGGTGTTTGCAAGGGCATTGTTATTACAAACAACAATGGAGAGGGCCATTTCTAGGCAACAGCTACAACATGCCTTTAAAGCCACAAAATTCTGCATTAAAACATTTGAAACATTCCAAAAATAATAATTCTTAATTACTTTTTGGGATTTGCCCCCTCTAATTGAATGCTTGGTCACATGGTGCATGAGCTAGCCCCTAAGTGTTTATAAGTTTTTAGACCTTAGTTGCACAGGGATAGTTTGAAATTTTCAGCCACTAGTTGCATCATTCGCTCCCAAGGGCTTAAAACTTACTTGCACAACCCTTTTTTGGAGGCCAAACTTCCAAGAGTGATATCTTGGTCTTACAAAGGCCTTTTCTTGAGCCATTTTTTGAGACTGCATTAGTGTGATCAAAATCCAATTTCAAGGCCTCCAGATTTCACTTTTCAATCGTCTTGTTGAGGTACCTTTCTTGTTTTTGAGGATTTATTTTGTGGATTACTTTCAGTTATTTGATATATTGTTTTGCTTTGTTAGCACGCATGTAATTCTTGCTAAGTTCTAAAAAGAAAAATCCAAAAAACTCAAAAATGCATTCTTCTCTCTTCTCTCTTTCTTTCTTCTTTTGTTGATCAATCATTTATGTCTAAGTTATAAGTTAAGTAAGGAGCACTACCACCCCAATTCCTAGGCCTCAGACAGGTCTGAGACTTTTTATATACTATCTTTTTTGATGCTACTATATTATACCTATCACTCAGCTCTCCCATGCAATCTCTTCCACATATCATCAAGTATATCAAAAGGTTTGGAAGTCGTCTATCTGAACAAGGTGGATGGGTATGGAGCCAAGCTTGTGGCTCTTGGTGAAGACTTTTAGAAGGATGATAAGCAGATGTACATCTTGGTTCTAGAGAATCTTTTAACGCAGTGTTTTCTTAACTCTCATGATGGATAACCATAGAATAAAGAGCACATCATGGGAGGCACTTAAGAAATAGGTATTGGTGGAAGAACACATTTTGAAACAGTTGAATCTACTTGATTCATCATCACCACATACCCTTGTATCTGCATCAAAGGGCCTAGCTTATCAAAAGAAGAAAACCTTTTACAAATAAAAATGAGAAGAACAAGGAGCAGAAGAAAGGCCAAGGCAAAGTGGAGGACTATTGTCAATCTTCTAAGCAAGTTGATAAGCATGAAAAGTAAAAGTTTAAGGACAATTGTTTTGATTGTAAGTATGTAGATCATTGAAAATCAAGACATCAAGTTTGGCTCACAGAATAGAAGGAAGTTGGCAAATGAGTGGATGGATTTCTTGTGGCAATTGCAGAATCATTTACTTCTAGTGATGGTGATGCTAGTGGCATGACAACAGTGTTACTGCTACTAATAAGGTGTCATATTGGGTTCTTGATACAAGTGCCCGTAAGCAAATTGGCCATGACGAGGATACTTTTATTTCCTAGAAACAAGGAAGCAATAGTCAGAATGTTGTTGTTGCCGATGGCCATTCAATACCAATGCTTAGCCTGTGGATAGTGAGGTTCAAGAATGGCTTCAAAACAATGCTTTGTATGCCCCTAGAACAGCAAAACATCTCTTGTCAATGTGATAGCTTGCTTTAGAAGGGCATTAGACAAAGTTTCTATGAAAAATGTATTGGATTAAAGATCCAAATAACAAATCATTTGTTATTTTAACCAGTATTTTGAAAGATAACTAGTGGATCTTTGATAGATTTTGTGGTCAGGAAAATCAAGATTGCCTCAGTGGATGATGCTAGTTATTTGTGGCATGAAAGGTTGGGAAACCTCAACTGCTAGAGTATTGCTTCATTGAAGATGTATAATATGGCGCATAGTGTTCCACATGTCACCACATCCAAGGGTGATTGTGTGGGAAACATCGTAGTTAACCCATTGATAAGAACACTGGATGGAGAGCATCAGACAAACTTGAACTGTTGCATAGTGATTTGGTAGCTCCACAACCTCAACTAGATTGCATAGTGGATGATGCTAGTTATTTGTGGCACCAATTGCCTCAGCGGATGCTAGTTATTTGTGGGATGAAAGGTTGGGAAACCTCAACTGCTAGAGTATTGCTTCATTGAAGAGGTATTATATGGCACATGGTTTTCCAAATGTCACTACATTCAAGGGTGATTGTATGGGAAACGTAATTGGGAACCCATTGATAAGAACACTAGATCAAGAGCATCAGACAAACTTGAACTGTTGCATAGTGATCTGATGGCTCCACAACCAATAATTCACATGGTAGTGTGAAGTATGTTTTAGTCTTGGTTGATGACTCTACCAGAAAGACAGGTTTGTTTTTTAAAGAAAGATGGATGCCTTCTACCTTTAAAGCTTCAAGGTGGAAGTGGAGGACTAATCTGATAAGATCATGAAGTTGCAGACAAATAATAGCATGTCAAGGCATCCCACAAATTTCCTTGAGCAACATGGCATTGTGACGGAATTAATGGTGCCTCATACTCCACAACAGAACATGGTAATTGAGAGAAAGAATTGTATGCTCATGGAGGTGGCCAGGTGTATGTTGCAAGCTCAAAAGATAATTTAGTTTTATTTGGTGGAAGCTGTGAACTATGATTGTTATATTGTTGACCAAGTGCTGACAAAGGCTATGAAGGAGGTAACTCAAGAGGATAAATGGAGGGGAAGCCTTGCTTGTCTCACTTCAAAGTCTTTGGGTGTGTTACATATGCACACATTCCCATGAGAACAAGAGCAAACTTAACGTGAAGAGTCACAAGCGCAGATTTGTCAGTTCCTGTACAAAACCCAAAGCCCAAGGACTGTGGGATCCAGATCTGATGCTAAAGAAGGTGCCCATTTGCAAAGATGTGGTATTTGATGAAGGGAAGGGTGGAATAGAAGATAAGTATACTACAATTCCCAATCTACATGGAGAAGCACTAAGCAATAATGCAAGATGATTATGTTCCTCTCATGAAGAAATACACTTGGAAATTGTGTCAACTACCAAAAGGTAAAAAGGTCATTGATTGCAGGTGGGTCTATAGGACCAAATTCACCTTTGAAGAGGAAAAGAAAAAGCACAAAGCCCAACTTGTAGCCAAGGGGTACTCAAAAACGTAAGGCATTGACTACAGTGAGACGTTTGACCTAGTTGTAATGTTCACTACGGTGAGGATAGTTCTTGCAGTTGCAGCAAAGTATATGTGGTAAGTGCATCAATTGGATGTAAAGAGTGTGATCTTTCATGGCAATTTGAAGGAAGAGATCTTCATGCATCAGCTGGATGTTAAAGAGACTAGTCAAGAACTATTCTTTATGTGGATGATTTTATTCTAACAAGGAACAATTTAAATTTGATTTCTAAAATAAACAAGCAGTTAGCCTCCTAGTTTGAGATGACAGATTTGTGGCTTTGCAAGTTTAGCAAGAGTACAAAAAGTTTTTTGTATTTTAATCTAAGTATGCAAAACAATTGTTGACAAGATTCCAATCAGAGGATGCAGTAGTTGCCAGACTCCATGTGATCCTAATATTAAGTTGACAAAGGACGCAAGGACAGAAGAGATAGATCCTATAAAACATCAAAGCCTAATGGGAGGTTTGTTATATCTTACCCACTCAGCGTGATATCTCTTTTGTTGTTGGATAGGTGGCCAAGTTTATCCAGGAACCACAAAGTAGTCACATGAAAGCTGCAAGGAATACCTTGAGATATGTTTAGAGAACTCTAGATTTTGGCCTTAGAGTTCAAGAGAGGAGATCAATCCATTTTCTATGGCTACACATTCAAATTCTGTAAGATATCCTAATGACAGGAGGTTTATTTCAGGTTATGTCTTCATGTTGGGAGATCCACTAATCTCGTGGTCTTCTGAGAAGCAGAATAGTGTTTCAAGCATTGAATGAAACAGGGTGGTTATGCGAGATTCTCGATCACTTGCATGTAATAAAATACGTGCTAATGATTCATTGTGGCAATCAAAAAGCCCTTTGCATTGCCAAGAATCCAATTTTTTGTATGAGGACTAAGCACATTGAGATCAAAAACCATAAGGATTGTGAGCCATCGGAGCTTCAAAAGATTTTGATTGGCTATGTTGGGACAAAGGGCCAAGTGGCAAATATCTTCATAAAGGCTTTGGAGGAGAGTAAGTTCATAAGTTTCAGCAGCAACTATGTCTCAAAGAGTTTGTCATGAAGGGGAGATTATCATCATGATATTCTTACTTGTCAATGTATTTGTGTACACCTAATGTGTTGCAAATTCTCCAATTTCACATTAAGAAGGAATGTTGGAATGCTAATATCAATTGTGCAGATTTATCCCACATACATCACACAATGCTGTAATAATGCAATGTGTATTTTTAGTGTGTGGATTCATCCTGCATGTGTTCTACCTCGTAGGTCTCTAGTTTACTAATGCTATTTAAAGAAGTCAATTATACAACCAAAATATTATGAGCAAATGAAGCAAAGGATACCCAGTGTATCCATTTAATTCATGTCTGTGTTTTCAACTTTTTCAGTCAGTCACTATTTTTGGGCAACCTAAGAATTGTAAGCCTTGTGCTAGTTGCTCATAAATTGAGCATGTACTAAAAATAAGACTATTTTTTTCAACTTAGCTTTTAACAAAGCTTCTAGAAGCTATTGAAAACAAGGTCCAACACTAAAAATGCGGACCACCTTATCGCAATGTGGGGCCGAGCATCTGACAATCAAGCTATGGGCTGAATACCTAGGTCAGCCCCTTTAATTGTATCCCACTATCAATACTTCACAAAATCACAGGTCCATATTTCAATTGTCCTACAGAAACCTTATTCCTATGTGGGAACATAAACCTAAGTGAATCAATTTTGTTACCATTACACCACAACCTTTTTGACAGCTATCCTCTAATTTCTCACAGCTGAACATAGTGCAAGCATACTTTCAAATCAAAGAACTTAATGGATGTTGTTCTTTCAAAAAATTGTCTTTCTATAGCTGAAAATCACCTAGAAATATTTTTAATCAACTGGATCCAAAAAATTCAAAGGCCAGGGAAAACTCAATGGAATTTTTCTTACAATTTTCTTTCAAAATTTTACTTTGCCAATTGGTAAAACTTCTCAAAACATTAACCGATGTTTGTTACAAAATTTATTTATGTTTGCTATACCTGCTAAAGCAGCTCATACCTAGTGGTGAAGATCTCTATCTCAGTTCCTTTCACCTCAAAATAAACAGTGTATCCCAGAGACGTATCCCCTATGTTTGGGATCAAGGAATAGGGGGACATTTCTCATACCATACTCAACAATGCATGAAATAGGGGTATATTCTCAGAACATCCCCACCATTTAAGGGAGGCTCCGTTTAAGAAACATCACATGGATGTCCTGCCATCCTTGGCATCCCTGAACAACATTCAGGACATCAGGAAGTCCTCCATGCCTATCATACTTAAGACAGAAAAAGTGAAAACACTCAAAACAAAAAAAAATTATATGGTGGACCCCCCAACCTAATGCAACCCCTAAAGTGGGCTAAACTATATGCTTGTTTCATTTGATTTTGCAACAAAAAAACAGAGCTAAAAGAAAAGGAAGGAAGAAAGAAAACGAGGAAAAAGAGTACTTGCATATCAACCCATCATCTCTCTAAGTATATCCACTCTTCACTCTGCAATATTTGCATTGCACAAAATGTCAAAAACATTTTTTTCATTAAAAGTGTGATGCCATTAGTCCAATCAAAATGTATTGAATAAATTGAATTTGTTTTGTGATCTACGAATACTGCTAGCAATTACTGTTTTTCACTTCAAATAGCTTTACAATTTACTATTGTCTGTTTTGATTTGCAATGGGCAGCTAATTTGTTGTTTTTTTTATTCGATGACTAAAAAGTAGATGGCTTTTTTTGTTTGTGTGTCAAAAAATTGTTTTATTATTTTGCATTTGCAATGTGCTAAAAAGCATAGAAAGACTGTTGATTTTAATTTCATATTTCTAATTTTTTGGGTTCATTTAGTTGTTTTTATTTTCAGGGCCAATATAAATTATTTAAGCAACAATGAGGATGAATATAAAATGGGCAGTGAACCTAAGGGGGGCCAAAGGGGAAAGAGGTGAATGCAGTCAAGCCACCAAAACCTCAAGTTCAGTTCGGAGTGCTTTTTTCTATTGCCCTTCCAAGATTTTGGTTGACCCAAACACCAAAGAGCCATTCAACAAGCAAAAAAATTTGAGTCAGTTTCTAGTAATACTTGCACAAATATAAGACCTGTAATACAGGGAGGAGATGGCACTGGACAGCGAAGGGCAACCATCTGACAATTAATGCACACCTCAGACATTTATCTAGTAATGTGGTTGGGCTCTGCAATAAACTCACACGTGAGAAGACAAATATGACCAGATTTTACAATCAAGGCATCTCCAAACCATCTTTACTTCCTACACTTATAGATATATGTTTGCACCTCCAACAATTCTTAATGTTGAGGTGAGTACATTGGAACCAAGAGGAAAAAGGTCACATGGTCAGCAACAGCTTCAAACCCAATTACAGGTTCATTCCATGTAAAACCTAGAGAGGAGGCAAATGGTTTCATTAGTAAATTCCTTTTGCCAAATGGTATATTCCATTTCATGTTGCTTAGTCTTCTTATTCCAAGGAAGCTTTCATTGAGACATGCACAGTAAATCAATCTAATGCACTTCCTAGTGAAACAAAATTACCAAACAAAATCTTGGGAAAAATTTATTCCGCAATTAATTTATTGATGAAGATGAAGGTCGCTGATTATTTCTTTTTAGATATAATTTATACTTGACAACCTAATCTTCAATGAAATAATCTACAATTAATACACCATATTTGCGGAAGGCATGCACAGTAAATTTATTAATTTATTCCACAATTAATCTATCAAGTGTTTTTGAAGCACATATTGAGTATTTTGATTTGTGGTTTTGTGTGGGTATTTAGGAGTTTGAAGAATCTGCTGCGTTAAAGTGAAGATCAATAGTTGAGACAGCAGTGCTGCATGGGTACACAGGGTGAAACAGACTCTTGCCTTGTGAAAACAGACTATGAACCCTGCAAAATCACAGCATGGTAAAGCCATGGAGGATCCAGTACATACCTTCAAACATGAATAGCGACAAAAACTTGTCAATTATGTCAGACAGTGGAAACTGCCAGAAGCAATCAGAGCATTAGCAGACACACAGGAGAGCTGAAGCATCATGGGATCATGGTGCTTCAGGTAGAGACAGGAAGTGTGGAAGAGCCCTCACAGTTTCTGTACATGTGGGAGATCCAAGGTCACTGCATCAGCATAAAAGTGTAGGGGTTCCTTTTGTAAAAATTGTTGGAATCTTTGTTGAAGTCGTTGTGGAAATTGTTGCTAACATGAAGATCTGAAGTTGGTAGTCATAGCCATAACCGGCTTAGAACAAAGGGGGTGCATTGGTAATGTAGAGGGCTTTTGCAAATAAGTTGAATATTGCAGATTGGATAAGATCAAAGTTTGAAAACTCGGACTCGAGACTTGGCACAGACTCGGCAAAAAAAAAAACCGTAGTTTTACCAAAATAAAAAAAAAGAATTTAATGCATTTAGAGAATATAAGAGCCTAATTTGATTATCAATTTGTCATAATTCAAATATTCCAACACTATTTTGATTTGCAGACCTGTTTTGGGCAAACAAGAGCAGAAAAATGAAAAAAGCCATGTTTTAAAGCTGAGAAAGCAGCCTCCAGCCGTGGCAAGCATCCAAGCACAGGACTCAGGAGTCCAAGCCTAGGACTCACTCCAATCTCTCGGTCAGACTCGGCGAGACTCAGCTTGCAAGTCAGTACCGAGTCGACTTGGCCAAGCTTAGGACTCGCGAGTCCACGGCGAGTCCTATCGAGTTTTCCAACTATGGATAGCATAACTAGTTGGAATCCATACATTTTGGAGTGGCCCACGGGACATATAATTCTTCTGCATATAATGGACATTATCTTTCCAGAATTTTGTTGTTCACTTCTTCCTTATTTAGTGTTTTCATCATGCAACTTTGGGAAACAATTCGCCAATTGTTCACTTGATATTCTTGCTGTTTGCATAAAATTCATCTTCTTTTAGCTTTTTACATTGCTTTTAATTATTTATATTTTAATATTCAAATATTAATTCTTATATATTATTTTGATAATTGTCCCCCCACTACCCCTAAAATCAAAGAAATTTTCACTGTCCTCAAAACATGTCCCCCTCTCCCAAAAACTTGGAGAAACCACTAAAAATAAACAAATTCAAATTAAACGTCACAGTCCTGGGGCCTCTGGTATTTTGATTCAAGACTAACATCAACAATTCAAGGTTACCTCTAAGTTCAGTCCTTTAAAAAGAGAAGCACGTTCAGTGGGATATGAAACCTAGAACTATTATGAGAAGCATAGATATGTAGTGTTTCACAAGGACATGTACCGCTCTAAAATTTGTCACTTCCAAAGACTAGGATGTCCCTAAGATGACAAGACACCAAGGAAACATTCTCCACCATGCCCCAACTGCTGCCAACAAGAAACATCCCCAAGATGTCTCTATCAAAGAGGTTGCATTTCCAGGGTGTCATCCCTAATGGGAAATCGAGGGGACATCAGGACATCCCCAGGACTTTCATGAAACTCAGCCACATCCCTCAAACATCCCAGAAACCTGCAGCTGTTCCCCACATCTAGCACTTTAAAAAAAGGTGAGTTTTTAGAAAAGAAGCATTCTTTGAAATTTGGGCCACTAACCCTAACCTTAAGAGTCTAATGGCTACACCCTAAACACTAACCCTAAACTGTGTAATGGCTACACCCTAAACACTAACCCTAAACTGTGTAGCCCTCATCATTTATACCAGTTAGATTCTTTAGTTTCATTGCTAGTTCTCTAAAGAATGAAGATTTGATTAGAAATATTGAGTACTTGGTGTTGAAGAAAACATAGTGATAAAATTTTGAAAATGGCATGCACCACAAAGGCCCATCTATTATCCAAGTATCCTCAAACCCCCACGAGGAGCGTTGCCCCTCAATGTTGGGTGCTCTGCTCCCAAACCCCCGCCAGCTATTGTCCCCAAATGAAGGTCCTTTGCCTCCCTACCCCTAAAACTTATCCAACCATTTCTAAAACTATGTGGAACTATGTGGATAAATTAGTTTTAAGTCACCAAAAATTAACCACGCCCTTCCACAATATGATCCTCCAATTGTGAGATATAGAATCTACCAAAACAAACATCCAGTTCTCAATATCAATCCTTAGAAATTTTAAAGCGACAAGACACTCAGTTGAGTAGTTATGCAGGGTGGCTATTTTGAACTTAAGTTTGTTAGAATTTTAATTATTCCTTCTTGGTTCATTTACATTGTTGTTTGGTTTATACTTTTTGGGGGTTGCTTTGGGCATAGAAAATTAAGATGGGTTTGATTCACTTTACAACTTGAAGTTATACCATATTGTTGCAAAGAGAAGCGTTTCTAGTTATTTAAATTCAACATCATTCCTTTTTGTCCTGGTTCTAAGAAATACATATATCATGAAGAACCAAATATCTAACATACCCCAATCTTCATAATCACATGCATAAGATGTATCATGAGCCAACATGCCATAATCTTCCATATACTCAAAATAGAAATAAAAATATCCTTAAGGTCAAGTTTTGGCCAAAGGAGTTCAAGATGGTGGCCTTTATAAGCTACTTGCTGATCCAAACTAGTAGGTATTGGAAGCATGCCATGATGGGGGAGTGTCCTTCCAATTTTGTAGAAACAATTTCTAAACCTACAATGGAATCAACAATTGAATCCATGCATGCAGCTAACAAGAGTATTGAAGAGTAGCAAGACAAATTTATTGCCAACAAAATCTCTTAGAAAGAGGTAGTTGGACTTGATGAGACTCTTACTCCAATTGTCAGAGGATTCTCTTAAAAAAAGGGAGTTGATCTTTTCGAGGTTTTTGCTTTAGTTGCCAAAGGTTTTGAGGAGATGAGCAAGATACCCATGAATTTAGATTGAAGAAGGCCCTAAATGGGCTAATACATGCACCATGAGTTTAGAATTTCAAAATCGATGAGTTTTTACTCAAGTTGGGTTTTCCAAGTTTAATGCATATTTTAATAATTTATTTGATACACCCAATCCACTTCTCTCAATAATGGGATAAAATGACGATGGAAAGGACAATTGGCTAGCGGTGGAATGTGTATGGAGTAATTAGTAGATGGGATGGGTTCACAACTTTGAATTTAATATATTGATAGTGTTTGATTGCTCTTTATTCTTTACATGCGTTGGCAAGTTTTGTGGTGGCGATTCTTCATGGCTTTTGTTGTCAATGATCGTCATAGGGGGGTAAATTGGTGGATGGCAATTGAGGTAAGGGAAAACAAGTGGAGAAAGCTCTGAAGCCGAGGAAGCGGAAGGTATCGAGGGAGAAAGTGATAGTAGACTTTATGATGTTTATTGATCAAGAGATTAGGGACCCTATGTTGCAACAATGGATGGTCCGGATTTGGGAGTTAGCTAAGGGCTTGGACGGACCTCCAAGTGTGAGCATTCATGCAGCGATGGGTAAATTGTTGTTGGATCTGAGATATACTAGGAGGTGGACTACCTTTGACATTGCTCAGTCTCTATCGTGCACAGCAATGCTTTCCATTGTTGTGAGCTCATATCTACTTCATGATGATATTCACGACATTATCGAACATTAAGAGGTTCATTTCAAATCTGTTTTGGAGCACTTGCACGCTATAAAGAAGAGAAAGTGTTGTCATTTCATGCCTCACTTATCCATAGTTCCTTGGTTCCTCTAGGTTCCCTTTTCCAACTTCTCCTCCATGCTCAAAGTTCTCCCCACTTCCCTTTAGACCTCAAATCTTGATGGGAACTTTGGACATAAACTTAGGTTCCTATTTCCCTTTCCTTTCCACCTCCCAATCCCTGCATGGTAATTTCATTGGTCTCCTCACGAACTTCAAGGTCCTCTACGAGTCTGTGTTTCCTATCACACTTTGCTTTCCCTTCCTAAAAGTCTTTTTGTATCAAGTCTCTTTTAGACCCTGGGTCCCAACAAGAACTTGGAACATTAGATTCCAAATTCATATTTCCTTTCAAAATCCATTCCCCAACATATAATGACTATCCACCCTTTCGAACTTCAGACCCTAGTTGGAACATAGAGCCCTTAGGTTTCAGTTCTAACTTCCTCTCTAATCCTGACACCTACCAATCTTGTGTGCCCATCCAAGGTTCCAAGTTTCTTTCTAAACCTAAACCCCGAAGGAAAAATTCCAAGGTTCCAAGTTCCTCCTAGAACCCAAACCCCAAAGTCAAAGTTTCAAGGTTCCAAGTTCCTCCCAAAACCCAAACCTCAAAGGCAAAGTTCCAAGGTTCCAAGTTGCTCCCAGAATCGGAACCCTAAAGGCAAAGTTCCAAGTTTCCATGTTCCTCCCAACTCGAACCCCGAAGACAAAGCTCCAAGGTTCCAAGTTCCTCCCAAAACCCAAATCCCCCAAAGACAAGGCTCCAAGGTTCCAAGTTCCTCCCAGAACTCAAATCCCAAAGGCAAGCTCCAAGGTTCCAAGTTCCCTAAAGCCACATAAGGACCAATGTGTGCAATTCCCAAGTTCCAAGTTCCTCTCCAAACCCGACACCCGCCAATTTTGTGTGCACATCCAAGGTTCCAAGTTCCTCCCAAAACACAAAACACTGTCAGTCACTAGAATGCCAAATATTCACACTAAGGCTTGGCAGGACTTCCATTCTCCCACCTACCCCCAGATGATCTTGAAACCCCATTAATGTATTTGAGATGCTTCCCATACCTTAGTTATGACAACAAAACCCGATATTCGACACACCATCCCTAAACTATTATTTCAACAGATTTCTTAGGTGGTTTCCTAGTCTTCACACTCAATCCTAGGAGCCATCAATGCTTAGAGGTATGGTAAGGGTACAAGGAATGTTTTCTCACACTTCCAATTGATCAGATCAAGTTTGGGGGGGGGGCATGTTTTTGCAAAGCATTGGTGAGAATGACAGCTAAGGCATGAGCACATTCTCTATGGCATGTCCACAAGCGCCCACGTAATTTATTGCAAATTTGGGCCTTCCTCCGTGAGTATTCAAAACCCTATAGCCCTCATTTCTCAAGAGGGTTCTCAAATTTCAACAAAGGACAAACTAAAGAGAAAATCCCCTTGTAATAGATACTTTTTCTGCTTTTGTAAAAATGGGGTCAATGCCTTGCCATCAATAAAAAGTTGCTTGTTTTCACCTTCTCATCATTCTTGTATGTTGTGTATTCTCTCATTGATCAGCATAGGTTGTGGATCATTTTGCTTCCCTTGCTATGCTAGTTAAATGCCCTTACCTTCATGTATGAATGATCTTTTGCATCTTTTGTGAGATGTATGTTGTGTGTACGTAGTTGCAAGAGCTATCTGTGAATTTCCAATCCTTTAAGCCGATTACAAGGTTTACCATGGCCATCTCCCTCCCTCTTAGTGCTTGTCAAACCACTTACGTGTACTTAGTTGCAAGAGCTATCTATGAATTTCCAATCCTTTAAGCCTATTACAAGGTTTATTGTGGCCATCTCCCTCCCTCTTAGTGCTTGTCAAACCACTTACCTTCATACATGCTTGTGAGAGCTGGTGAAAGATAGAGATCTGTGTGTTGCAACCTTTCATAGATTCCATGTGTTGTTATAAGTTAGGAGAGAACTCAATTAAGTCTATGTTTTCCTTCTCCCCTTTTCCTTGTAAACTATTAGAGTAGGAGTAGGCTTTAGTTTCTATCTGTGTTGAGTTGGATCAACACCTGCACTTAGACTTAGAAAGGAACCAAACTTCTCTAAAGGTTTGATCTGAGGTTAGTAAGGTCCCCCACTTGAGAGGTCATTCCCATTGTTGTTCTAAATTACTGAACTGGGTTCAATGGGGGTGCAATTGCAGGTGACAACAAGCAAATATGTCTGCAACTAGCCATTGAAGATATTGCCAAGAAGACACAGGTCGACCTTCCAAAGGAGGCCATTCCTCTATGTTCAGGTTGCTGTGAATCAGAGGAGGACAAAGTTAAACCAGAGGAGATGAATGCCTCAAACCATGATGTGGTATCTACTAATTGTAACTGTGTTAAGGTTTGAGGGCAAGGCCTGCGTAATATGCCTTGGCCATTGTTAAATGTTTAGAACTTGTATGATATAATGCTTGACTGTTTGGGTAGGGATAGCTATGGTTGAGGCTGTGGCCATTTTGAATGATGGGTAGGATGGATTATATAGCTGTTACTGTTTGATTTCTCATCAACCAGTGTGGCAATATGGGGTCTACCCCAAATCTTTATGGTTCCTGGGCCTTAACCAGGTAATATTAACAAAAAAAAGACACATCCAATCCACTCATCTTGGCCACATATACAAATGAGCTCAGATACCATATTAAATTTTCATACAATAGTAAGCATGTTTTGCACTCAGAAAATTAAATCCTAAAGACTGGGAAACTTAAACTTGATCAGAATTCTGAGTACCAGAATCTACAAACACATCACACTGACAAGCAAACAGGGAATACAAATATTGAATTCTTAAACCTGCAACTATCTTCTCATTAAATATGAAAAGAAATACACTGCACTAGCTCAAAACTTAGACATTTTTCTTCTAGCCTTCTATTTCAGACTTAGACGTCTAAGTTTAAACTTTGTTTGTGCTAATAGGTAACCTGCTTCTTCTAAAAAAGAAAGGCAGGGGTGTGAGTGATATTATTCGTTCCACTTTTGAGCTAGTACACTGTATTTCTTTTCAGATTCAACGAGAAGATGGTTGCAGGTTTGTGAATTCAATAATGTATTCAATGGTTGCTTTTCAATGTGATGTGTTTGTAGATTCTAGTACTCAGAATCAGAAGTTATGACAGGAGTAATCAAGTTGAAGTTTCCTCTTGTTTAGGGTTTAATTATCTAAGTGCAGAATCTGCTAACCATGGTCTGAAAATTTTACACTCACAACTACAATTTGAAAGTTTATATTATTGAGTATATGAAATCTGAAAATTTTATTTGGCCAAATCAAAAGATAAGATATTTTGCACAATAAAGCTGCAAATTAAAATAACATGGCATCTTTTACAATACTTATGGAAGCTTTGGTGGATTAAAGAAAGTTGATGGCTTTTTACGGTCTGTTAGTCTCTCTATCATGAGTAAGTCCTATATGTTAATTTTCTTTATATTTTCTATCATGTTTTTAAACATCCGAATAACAATGTATATATCTGTTTGTCAAAAACAGTCCTGCACGTGACCCCATTTTTCTATCCTCGAGGATTTTCATTCAAAAATCTGCAACAACTATATGTCCTAAAGAAATTGTGTTTTATCACATCCACTAGTATCCTCCAATCCATGGTGACGTGCACTGATCTACAGAGGTCTCTGAGACTCAGAGATTACATACAATAACCAGAGAAATGGTCTCAGCGCTAGGATTTGAAATAGAAAAAACACAGAACTTGGTCTGTAATTCTCCACATAGGTGATTAAGGTTTGGAATAGAGAAAACAGAGAACTTGGTACATAATTCTGCACACAGATTGCTAGGGTTCAAAACAAAGAAAGCAGAGAACTCGGTCTGTAATTCTCCACAAAGGTTGCTAGGGTTCAAATCAATGAGCTTGAAATTAGGTTCAATCAAATAGCTCAAGATTAGAGTTTAAAACAAATTGAAATATCGATCTACTACGGTAAAAAAAAAAAAAACAAATGCTGCGGCTGGTTGCTTTTTCTTCTTTCCTTTCAAAATAATGCTGCAAGAACAAACATGCAAAACAAAATGCAATAGCTTAAAAAAGAAAAAATGAAAATGCAAACAAGGTACATTTTCCAGAGTAGAAGAAAGGATGTATCATGCTCACCGAGCTTCCATAAACGTTTCCCGCGACAGGGTTTGTTTGCAGAATAGATTGCAAATAATGGGATGATTGACCCTCGACCCAGCAACAAAACCAAAAACCCAAATCTGCTCACGTGGAAAAAGGGTCGGCTTAACCAGCACACTCTGAGCCTTGAATGCTTAGGTGGCCGGACCCATGTGGGGCCCCCTTAACCCAACCTTTCCTGTTTCCGTAGCGTTTCTTAACCTGAACTTTTTCAGAGCCTCCGTTCCCGTTCTTGTTCCCATAGCTCTTCGCGTTTGTCTTTTCCACCGTTCACATTTGTCTGATGTAGCCAAAACATCACACACCCTGTCAACGCGGGGGAAGGATGCAGTGATGTAGCCATTTCGCTTTCCTTAGTTTTTAAGCCCATTCCCTGCGTTTCATCATGGACTGGCGTAACAGATTTGCTGCGTCATTGGACAATTTTAATCCCATATTCATTTCATGACATAGTTAAGGTGAGTGTAGGTTTTATATTTGGAAGAGCGGATTTTCTATGCGGTGGGCTGGTTTTTTTTTTTTAAAATGCATTTGTTTTGGGATTTAAAAAATATTATTGTTTATGGTGTTTCTTTTCCATTAAGTTGGTTTTTAAAGTCTGTTTTTAAGTAAAATTAAAATTGATCTGGTCTCTATTATTAAGAAATTTTATTAAGTAAGTTTGATATTAAGTCTTTTAGTTCTACTATTTTTGGGTCCATTGTGAAAAGCTTGGTGATTTATTAAGGACTTCCAAAGGGTTACAAGGTCTTCGATTAGAGTAAAAATAAATATTTGAGATTTTGTTCATTGTGTTGGTTGAACGGTAAGAATTTATTTTATGATTTAGTAGCATTGAGCCTAAGAAGAATTTTTTTTAAGTGGATATTTTATATTAAAAAATTGAGTGTGGGCATTGTCATTTTAAGTTAGGATTTTAAATCGTGTTTAGCCTATGGACATGTTTGGTGTATTCTTTCAGTGTCCCTGAGCTAAGATTTTCTAAAATTCATCTTTTTTGGAATAGAAGTGCAAATAAGAAGTCAATTTGTTTGATATTTTATTTGGGGAAATAGTTAGTTCTTCATATTTTAATAATTCCTTTGACAAATTTTGTATTGAGATTCTATAGTTTTTATGGATTGCTAGGGATAATCATGTTTCTTGAGACAAGAATCATTTTCTCACTAGTCTTTCAAGAAAGTCAAAATTACTATGGTGGTCAATAATGTGGGGTTATGGTTGCATAAAAGGAGGAAAGACATAACAAAGTTTATTGATGATGATTCCAAAGCTCTTAGTAACCTCAACCCTCACATGGAAGGTATGTTTAATTAGTTATCCTTTGATAATGATAATTGACACTAGTAGAAAGATGTGATTATTGGTATTGATGATCATAAAATTTGAATCTTGCTCTTTGTTTTGAGCACCATGTGGATCCTTCTATTTTGAAGGTTGTTTTGAAGAATATTAGTTATAATAATCTTGTGGATGGTTTTGATGTTCTATCTTATTTTCATATGGGAATTCTAAAATTTGAGGCTAAGAATGATGTTATTCATCCTATATCTTGGTTTGCTATTAGTAGTCCCTCTCAAGTTGTTGATTTTACTCCTATTAAAGGAATAACATTTAACAACTTATAGAAGTACATTAAAATGACACAAATTGCAAGGCTCAATGCTTAGTTTAAAAAGTACATTGTGAAATATGAAATTTAAGACAAAATAGGGTAAAGTAGAAAGCTTGAACTCTAAAAAATCACAAATTTTTATCTTTTGCATTAGAAATTCCTTCAATTGTAGGCTTTCCCTTTTTTGCTTCCCTATGCCCATAGTCCATGAATGTTGTCAACACTAGATTTTAACTAAGTCTGTGTTAGGTCCTTTGGAAAACCTATATGTGGATTTCTACATTTGAAAGGTTGGAAGAAAGATTTCAATTTTTTTCTTCTTTTTAGGGACATATTTTTCATAAGTTTTGAACAGGGTTCTCATTTTTATCATTCTATCCATTGCTTCTAAGTTGAAGGTCTATGGAGGTTGGTCTTAATTTGAAGTAATTTTTAAAAAAAAATTCAAACTTTTATTATCTTTCAATTTTTCATCTATACTCAAATATTGTATAATTAATTCCTCCAAGATTATATGATTTTCATATTGCAAATACACCACTTGAATTCTCAATTTGTTGAGCATTTCTGGATATTTTGCAATCAAGTCATTTCTAAATTTGATGATTTCTATCTACATTTTAGACTATTTAAAAGTTTCTTCATCTAAAATTTTCTCCTTAATCAACACTTGAGCATTTAAAGTTGCAATGGAAGTCAAGTGAGGAAGATTTTGATCATTTATCTCTTATTCTTCTTGGAAATAATTATTTAATTAGTTATTTTTCCATTCAATGTCTTGAATTTACTCAAGAATCTATAGCTTTGACTATCATTTTACATCCTTTATCACTCAACTCGTTATCCCAATCCTTTTTTACTTTAACAATACATTTTATTTTCTCTAAAGAGGATGCCTCTACCTAGGAGATGATGATTATAGGGTTAGTAGACCTAGCTACTATTTGTAAGGGATCAACTAGTTGATATATGCTTGGACTTTTGCAACTTGATCCTTTAATTTCTTCTTGGTCTTTTCATCCTTCTTCATTCTTCACACAATAGTAGAGGTGATTATTTGGACTTCTTGAATTTGTGTTCTCTAATGTGTTGTCTGAGATTTATTATAGTCATATGTTATTCTTTATCTCTTAAGTCTCTATCATTTTTTTCAACAATAGGATTAACTATTTCATCTATCCTAGAACTTGTAGCTTCCCTTGGTATTGTATATAGACCCTATGCTTCTTTCTAGCTCTAGGTGTATGAATCATTGATATGATGCTAGACAAATCTTAGGATGTAAGCTTTACTATTGATTACATATATATTGTATATTTTCTTCTAAGAAAATAGACACCAATAAAAAAGAGTCTACCATTCATTGTTGTTGTGGCTATATAAAATAAATATTTGGCTAAGATACTACTTTACTCGCTTGCTCTTTTTCTTTAACTATGATTTTATCATCTTTTTCTTTCTTTTGTGGAGTTGGAGGTATGAATGTTAAGGCACATGGAATATCTTGTTGATTATCACCAACTTGTTATTGTCGAACTAGACCTTGATCCTTATTGACTTTTTCTTTAGATTTCTTATCTTGGATATTAGTATCCTTATTATCTTGTAAATTAATGGGCACTTTTATTTGTTCACCTTTTTTTTTCTATAATTCTCAAAGATCAATGGTTTAGGCTTGTATCCTTATTATCCTTATTGAGATATAAATGTTAAAAGATAAAAATTAGTGAATGCAAAGAAAAATTTTTTTGTTAATTGATTCTTGTAACTATAGGTTTAGGCTTATAAACTAGTTCTATTTTGTAGACACATATCTACACCAAAGAAAAAACATTTTATTTATGTATTTTAAAGCATTTATGGAATCTAACCCTAAACCTCTAACACTTTAATAATCAACATCAACATTTCCAATAATATATTTGTATTATTGAATTTTAAAGTAAACATCACATTTAATTTATTTAATTTTAATATTAATCCTCTCATAAATCCGAACCTTGTATAATTTTTTTAATCATAATAAATAACATTTTTTCATTAGAATAAATAACTAAATATAATAACATCATTATATATTTTTTATTTAATATTAATAATATTCATTAAAAATATTAAATATAAGTAATATGTTATTAAATATATATTACTAAATATAAGTAATAATCATTAGCAAATATTAAATAATAGTAATAATCATTACAAAATATTAAAATTATAAATATTAACAAATAATATTAATTTTTTAAATACAAATATTTTAATTAAATAATTATTAATTAATAAATACAAATAAAATAAAATAAGTATAATATTTATATTTTCTATTACTTTTTCAATGAGCCTACTCCACATTGTAAACATGGTTTCTCGATATAAAGAGCTGCACTCACCCCAATCTTTTTGAAAAATGAATGTGGGATTAAAATTAAAACCCTGCATGCAATAACGAAGCAAATATGTGATGCAAGATTATAGTGAAATGCAAGGCATTAGAGAACTATTTATCCTCAGATGTCATTGGAGAACTGGGTGTCATCGGATGCTGCTAAATACAAAGTCAACCAAAATTTTATTGTGTTCTAATGAAGAGACTCTTTAATACACAATACAAAATTACAAACATACACATTCATGCATGAAAATTCCTCGAGATTAATTACATATATGGAGGATTCAACATTGAATAAAATTTAGAAATTTTTACAAGCTTTTCTAAACACGTCTTGTCTATGAATATTCAAGTCCTCATGTCTTCAAACCTTCTTGGCTTCACTCATCTTTGCAAACCTGATTTTTCTCTTCACTATGCAACTCTTATGGTTGCCTTTAACTCCTACAAAATCCATTTTTCTCTTCTATTTCTCTTCTCTTCACAAGCTAATTTTTTGCACCCCTTCTTGTGCAACTCTCACGAGCAACCTGAAAGTTATTTCTTTGTTGTTGTTGATTGATGCCTTCTTACACCATTAAAGGTTGTATTTTATATCCTCTTACATCCTTTCAAAGCACCAAAAAGTGGCACCCAAATCTTCTCTTTCATTTCCCTTAACTTGACCTCTAAAATTCCTTCACAATGAACAAAATTAAAAACATAGTTTTGCTTCCAAAATGTGTTGTTAATGTTTCTTCACCATATCAAACTCATTTCTGATTTATATGCCTTTGAAAAATGAAGAAAATACAAAACCAAGTCGTGCTCCTTTGGTAATTAAAGAGTCATTCATTATTTTTTCCAAAAATTCACTATCTTTCCCTCCATTTTAAGCACCCAATAAGACAAGAATGAAATTTCAAAGGTCACTTGCCTTATGAAACTTCTATAGGAATTTGAATTGATGGAATGAATATTAATTGTTATTTTCAAGTTCCATTTAATATACCAATGGACCCCCTTAAACCCTTCAAGCCTTGAAATAATACAATAATCTTAAAATCACATTAAACACACTATTTACCTTTGATTTTTTTTGGAAATGAAAATCCAAGTATTGTTAATTGAATATTTTATCCTTAAAAAATTCCACAAGATGCTCTTGAAGCTCCAACCCACACCAAAATGCAAAAAATAAATATGAAAATAAAATACTTATTTCTTTTGTTGATGTTGACTGCTAATCTACTTGGATGCTCTTGCATCATGTTCATTTGTAGCTATAAAACCCCAAGCATATCTCAAATGGTGGAATCCTTCAAATGGTGGAAATAGCAACCATAAATTGCTTTGGAAATGGGAACAGAAAATTTGAACAATAATGTTAGAATGCTACGGGAACGAAGACTTGATAAAGCTCAAGTTAAGAAAACACCTAGGGAAATGGAAGAGCATGGGTTAAGAGGGGCCCACATGGATCTGACCACCTAAGAAGTCAACTTCTTAGAATGTGTCGGTTAAGCTTGATCTAAAACAACCTTGTTTCAGCATAGCAATTTCTCTTTCACTTTGTAAAACACATATAATTGAATGGGAAATCAAGGATCAAGCAATACCCGATATTGAAATTTAATTTTCTCTTCTAAGGCTTCTTGTGCAAGAAATTAAGTTCAAACAAAATGATGATGAATGGTAGGAAAAAGAAAAATTAGCCATTAGAGCTGCAAAATCTACAGAAAGAAATAGTGAACTATATATTTTAAGTAAATCTATATCATTTTAGTATTTATAAATATTGAAATAATTTCTTTGTTGATATATTGTTTACTTTGACATGCAACATCATATAAGTTCGCATGCACATCAATATGAGAGAAAAATTTAATGATATATCCAATGCCCTTTTCCATTATTTTTTGGCACACTTTAACTAGATTGTCCTTTGTGCAATAACAAGTCTACAAGTGGAAAATTCTTGTGTGAATTTATCTCATGGCATTAGCCTATCTGGATAAGATCTACTGTTGCAAACTTGACCTTAATCATCCATAATTGTAATTTTAAACCCTACACTTTTAAAATTTGAATTCAATTTAAATCTTAACAACGTCCTTCCATTAGTCATTGTGAACTTACCTAGTGCATGTTTGTGTTGATTTGCATACTACATTTTATTTAAAGATGTTCACTCAACCATTTAAGATTATTAAAGAATATTAGGAGATTTATCAAAAGAGAAATTTCATTGAGAGGAAAGTAATAGCACTTTGTCATAACATATATCATCATGCCTTTAGTCATTATTATTAAGTCATGGAATTTGTTTGATTAAGGGTCTAATTGGGGAGAACAAAACCCTTGCAATTTAGCACGTTCCCTAAAAGTGTTATTAAACATCATCAATCTATATTGAGGTTCATTTATTAGAAGATCAAGGCAAATAATTTCCTCATTGTTATTGTGTTTACTTTGATTTGTGTCATCATAGAAGTTCACATGCACATCAAAGTGAGAAAAAAATAATGATATATCCATGCCCTTTTCTTTTAATTTTTTGGCACACTTTGACTAGATTATCCTTTGGGTAATAACAAGTCTACAAGTGACATATTCTTGTGTTAATTCATCTCATGACATTACCCTATCTTGGTTAAGATCTGCTATTGCAAACTTGACCTAGTAATTTTGAACCCTACATTTAAAATTTAAATTCAATTTAAATCAGTGACAATACCCTCCCACTAGGCATTGTGAGCTTATCTAGTGCATGTTTATGTTGAATTGCATGCTATATTTTATTTAAATACATTCACTCAAGCATTTAAAATTATCATAGATTATTAGGATAACTATGATTTATCAAAAGAGAATTTTCTTTGAGATAAATGTAATAATATTTTCTCACAACATATATCATCATGCCTTTAATCAGTATTCTTAAGTCATGGAATTGGTTTGATCAGGGGTCTAATTGAGGAGAACAAAACTCTCACAATTTAGCATATTCCCTAAAAAAATTACTAAGCACTATTAATCTATATTAAGGTTTAGATATTAGAAGAACAAGGCAACCAAATTCTAAGCATCAACTTTTTGCTAGTTGATTCTTACAAGTATAGGTTTATATTTGCACACTAGCTCAATTTCTTAGGCATGGATATGAACCAAAAAAATTTGAGACATTTACTAATGATCTAAGGTTCTAAATAAGGATAATGCAAGCCTCACAATTTAGTAGATTTCATAATGATGTTTATGAACATTGTCAATCCATATTCAGGTGTAAATGTTATAAGATAAAAGTGAGTGAATTCCAAAGATTAATTTGTTGCTAGTTGATTCTTGCAACTAGAAGTGTGCGCTTGTATACTAGTTCTATTTTGTAGACACATATATAAACTAAAGCAAATAACATTCAGTTTACATATTTTAAGAAATTTATAGAATCAAATCTAAAACCTCCAACACTTCAAATAATCATCATCTATATCTCCAATAGAAAATTTGTATCATTGAATTTTAAGATAAACATCACATTTAATTTATTTAATTTTAATATCAATCTTTTTATAAATCCTACCCTTTTATAATTTTTTTAAAATAAAACATAATAAACAACATTTTTCTTTATTAAAATAAAAAATTAAATATAATGATATTGTTAAACATATATTTAAGTCATTAAAACATTAAATCTAAATAATATTCATTAAAAACATTAAAATTATAAATATAATTATTTAAATTTCTTTTTAAGATATAAATATTTTAATACAAATATTATTACTTAATAAATGTGAATAGAATAAAAGAAAAGAACACAGCTTAGAAGGTGAATCCACTCTTCTAAATATAAAACCTACACTCACCCCAACCTATGTTGTGAAGTGAATGTGGGATTAAAACTGTCCAATGACACAACAAATCTATGATGCCAAGCCATGATGAAATGTAGGGAATGGGCTTAAAAACTAAGGAAAGTGAAATGGCTATACATTACATGTTTGATTCCTGTCACTGCATCCTTCCCTCACATTGATCGAGTGTATGTTGTTTTGGCTACATCAGACAAATGTGAACGGTGGAAAAGACGAATGTGAATAGTTATGGGAACAAGAACGTGAACGGGAAATGTAAATGGGAATGAAGATCTAAAAAAGTTCAGGATAAGAAACATTATGGAAACAAGAAAGGTTGGGTTAAGGGGGCCCCACATGGGTTTGGCCACCTAAGCATTCAGAGCTTAAAATGTGCCGATTAAGTCGGCCTGTTGAAAAAAAAAATTAAAAAAATCGAGCAAATGATAAGTGTAACTTTAAAATGGCTAATTAACATGAGAGATGTTTTACAATGGAAGCAAGGGGTATAATGTGATGGGTCACTATTAAAAAAATGTTTTCATTTTAAATTTGACAGTCATTTATATATTAAAATATTAATATTTAATAATAAATAATATTTTAAAAATAAAGTATATAAGGGTGGGGGCCTAGCTCAATTAGCTAAAGCATCATGTTGCAGGAAAGAGGTAACGAGGTGTAGTCTCCCACGTCCCCATGGTACTGGAGGGTGTGTCGCGTCAAGGTCACTAGTCACGTGAAAAAAGTTTACCAAGCACAATGCAGTTTATAGGGGGGCTATGTGATTCCTACAGTCTAAAAAATAAATTAATAAAGTATATAAATTTATGTTTCTATGTGTGCAGTAAATAAAATAGTTCCAAACTTTTCACATTTTTAAGATAGATGTATTTAGGATTCTATACTAATAGACAAGCAATAGTGTTAGAATTTGAAACTCCTTGCAACAACAAATTTAAGTATTTTTAAGAAGTAATATTAGGTATTCACAAATTTGCGTATTAGTTAATCATGGAACATCATCTTTTCTTTTATCTAGGTATATTTATCTTCATATCTTGCTACATCATCTTAGTGCAACTTGATCAAGATGTGTTAGAACTTGCTAGGTGTCCAATAAATTTATAAAATGTTATTATAAATAATCATTTCTTAACAAATTTTCAATTTATCAATCCTCAAAAATTTTATTTTCCTTCATCTTGTTACATAATCTTCAAATCTTATTATGTCATCATTGTGCAAATTAATCACGTCAAAAAATAAATTGGTAAGGAAGATGTACCTAACAAACAAAAAGCATGCACTTTAAAAAACACATAAATTTAACAAAAAAAATTAATGTCATATTTACAGAAGTAGATGATTAAAAACAAAGACGGTCCTATAAAAATAAAAAGACTTGAACTAGTAGGTAAGTTTTTATATTGTGAACTATAAAGTTTGGTTAGAGATTTCTACAATAGGATGGGAAAATGAATTCAAAGGGAACTCTCAAGTATTTTACTTTAACATCACATTCTTATTCTACATATTTCATAAAATTAATGGTGCTTTGATTCATTTTAATCTAGATTGTGGGTGTTTTTGGGATGTCGTACAAATTACAGTTAATAGGTTTCAACCTTACATATGTCATTAGATTTAATAATTTTGTTTTTTTATTTCTTATGCATTACATGGGAATCTCAAGTTAATGGATATTACATTAATGTTTAAACATCATAAGTGATCTTCTAGGAGCATTTTTCTATAGGAAATTTGTCTAATCTTTACAAATTCAATACTAAATGTATAGGTGTTATGACAAACCTTGATTCAATGAATCCATTACAAACTCTGTATAAGATACATAGAATGTGATTGAGGCTTCAATATGCTACAAAGCTAGGAGATATAATATACATGTACTTAGTATCATTCTCTTAGTTTTTCCATAGTAAAATTTTGAATTATAACTAAACAAATCACATGGATGGAAACACTGGTTTTATCTGTGGTATTGAAGAGGTGCAAGAATAGTTGGAAAGGACTGCATAAACATCATAAGAGAATGTGCAAGAAGTGTTGGATACTTTCAATCACAACTACCCCTAAATAAAGGAAGATATCTCTCTCACGACATGATTATTTGAGTTGTATTCAGTCTAGTTTGAGGTCAAAGTGATTAGGATAAGCAAAAATAAACACTCACAATCAAGAGTATGAGAGTAATAGCATAAAGTTTCCAAAATCCATGATCAATTTGATAGGTTGTCATCAAGTCCTAACACTTTAGTTAATAAACACATTCATATATCGATCGGGTAGTGTCCAAAGGTTGTATGCAATAGAAGAAATCTCAACTATCTCTCTCTTAGGTTTCCTAAATACCAAACAGCTGATTATAACTCTAAACTAGAGGGCCTCTAACTTTGAAAGCAGTAAATCATCTATCTAGAAAGCTAGAAATAGTTTAAACTAGAAAGCAGAAAACTATGAATATGAAAAGCATCACCACTAATCTAGAAAGAATGGAAATGATTAATCTAAAGAATGTGTAAATTGTTGAAGAAGTAAAACTTGTAAAGAAACTGGGAAACATTGATCTAGTGCAAAAGATAACAATCCAACAACTAACATAAAACGATTTAATAGAAACAACTGAAGGAAGGTGCTCTAGAACTTCAAATACTAAATTCAAAGAATACGAACTTAGCTCCTGCAGGATTGACACTGACAGTATGACACACGCATGAAAATGAATTCCAATTTTAATTTTTATCTATTAAAGAACAGTATAGAATGAAAAGTAAAATACTTATCTATCTATTTATAACCCTCGAGTGGCCAGGTCTCGGGTGTTTCTACAACTATCTCATATCACATGCACTGGTAATCTCCAAGTTACTTCATTCAAAGGACTCCATTCACATTACTCAGTAATTCAAAGAGTGACAGGAAAACTCATTTTTATTCATATGGTAACTTTTCTCAAAAAGACATATTGGCAGCATAACAGTATTCTTTTGTATTCATCATTTGCAATAGTTACATATTTATATGAAAGCGGCTAACAAAATCCTACTTTCTAGTTGATAAAGTCTTTAACAGATTGTCAACAACTAATGGACTTTAAAGCCCATGACATGAAATATTAAAGAGGCTCGACACAAGCCATAAAGTTTTTGAAACTGAAAATAACATAACTATGAAGACTCAGCCCATAACATGTGCTCATGAAATTTTGGTGCACGCTCGCTTGTTTTCAATAGTGTTAAGACCTACGTTAATTTGCCTTTTGACTGGAATGGTAACCGAGAGTGGAAGTTGACCTGTGGAATGCTCAAGAACTAAACCATTAAATCAACATAAGTGAGCTTATTTCAACTGATTTCAAGAAATAAAGTTTGCACGCTTATTCATAAAAAGAGAGCAATTATTTATCCTAAAGGTAATTAATTGGCAAGGTAAATTGGGCTGAAAGGTATAGGTTTGCATATTGAGTCCATTATATTGATGAGGTTATTTTTACCTCATCATTTCCTCCCCTTCCTAAGCTCGAGCAGGTCCTCATGCTCTCTAGTGTGTTCCCTATCCTTGATTGCCTTTATTCATCTCCTCATACTTGGCACTAAGATCATACAAGTTGTCTGCCTCTGTATCTAGCTGCTCTAACTCCCTCAAGAATCCTTGATGAAAAGTGACTCTTTGTACCCACCTTGCAAAATTGTCATCAGTTTGGTCCATATTGGTATATTTTGGAGGTGGTGAAAGAAGGAGAGGAGGTCTATACCTCATACCAATCCAATTGACCTTCAATTCTTCAAGGATTTTGGCCAAAGCTAGTGCTCTTCTATAGGACCATCTAATATTAAGGGGTGAAATTATTTCCCTTTTCTTGAGATACATAGGAAGAGGGGTATATCGTTCTTCACATGCATCGTTCTTCACATGCATGCCAAGCTTTTCCTATCAATTGTGGCCCTTGTTCCTAAAAGTGATCATAGCATAGTCGGAGGTTGTTATTGTACTTGCCTTGTACTTCCTTTTTAAGTCAGATGCCCAAAAATTATGCCTTGAAAAAAAGGCTTCCTATGAGGATATCTCATTTGCAAGCCCACAGTCCTTTTTGTGCATGTGAATATTCTCTTGATCTATCTTGCCAATGAAGTTGATTTCTCATTGTAGAAATGAATGATCTCAATTGCACTTCTCCCAAAAAGAAATTAACAATGGAATCTGTATATTTTTCTAGGAGAAATTTGTGAACAAAGAACTCATAACAAATCTTGTTGTTTAGGGAGTAACTCAACAAATATCTTTACAAATTCCTTATGATCAAGATCATGTGGCTAGTTTTGGCGAATTCTTTGTAATTTCCATCCTAAAATTTGTTCATTAAGAAACATAGAGTACATCCTAGATGGTCTTCTACAGGCTAATAGTAATTCACCAATTTCACAAGCATCCTATTTACCCCTATATGCTTGATGAAAAGATTATTTTAACATTACCAATTCCCTCTTCAGCCTATTATTCTCAAATTCCACATCCCTTAAAAGATAGCAATGCTCTATCCATTTCATTAATATTGGAGGGATGTGTACCTGGAACCATTCTATAACAATAGGTTCAATTTGTGTCTCCTTTGATTCCATAATTGGTTTAGTGTCACTCTCTTGCAAATCTCTCTCTAATTCCACAATCTTACTCATAGAAGCATTCAGTTCAGTTTCCTATCTACTTCTTTCTTCTTCAAAAGTTAAATAATTGCATGAAATTATTTTTCAAGTCTTGAATATGTTTATCTTTGTCAGACAGAGCAACCTTCTACTGCTTATCTTGTTGATTCCATTGTTGAATCTAGTACTGCAGCTATTCAATGAGCTTATATTTTTCCTCCATCTATACTGTCAATCTTGCAATTTCCTGGTCTCTTTTATTTACAATGGCGGCTTGCACCTCAATCTCTTCTTTTTGCTGGTTAATTTGTGCTTCATCATCCTATAGCCTAGTTCTTAATTCCACAATTTTTGCTTTTAACTTTTTCTAATTCCTCGCTTCTCTAGCTAGATTCTGTATCCCCTGTGTCTAGAGAGAAGGATGAATGAGGAATTTTTATATCAACATGAGGCACATTTTCTTCCCTAGTATCCTCAGGAAAGGATGAGTGAGGAATTTCTTCATCAACATGAAGCACATTTTCTTCAATTTCAGGTATGTTTCTCACTCTGTCAAGAAAAGGAGAAAGTCCCCCCACAGGTTCATCTTCAATCTGCCCTGGATGTGGTGACTATGTTTTCTCCTCCTCCTACACTTTGGGTGATGGGGTTTTCTTGTCCTCTTCCCTAGGAGATTGATCACCTTGTTTTTTTGTTTCATTTATTTCCTCACTATCGGGTGGACTATCAATTTCTACCACCTTTGTTGGAGTCCTGGCCTTCTTCCTTTGAGTATTACCATGGCAGTTCGAGTTCCATCAGGTGTGGACGACCCGTTGATTTTAGTTTGTGCATGCTGTAAAGGGCCCCGTGATGTTTGAGGGTCAATCAACTGGGTCCATCCTTAAGTTGACGGAGAATGACATAGGAAGGCTGGGAAATTTACCCTAAGAGAAGGATCTTTAATGTCATGGCGTAAATGAGTCAGCAAACGAAAAGGGGGTCCCACTATTGTAGTCATTCGTCCCTCACAGGTGAAATACTTAATTATCCAGGCTACAATAAGCCTCTAGGGTTCTAAAAGAGACATTCTATGGATTCCCTTATTTTGTCCCCTGGTGCTTCTGGTCATTACAGGTTGGGGTTCCCCTTCACTATGAAATAGTTCTACTAATTTTTGATAGGGAACATGGGAATTTTCATTTAAATCAATTCCCTTATTTTTGAGATTGAAAAGACAAGCAATGGTTTTCGTACTTAGCCAGAATTGCTTGTCGCACACCAAGGTCTGCCCATCTACGAAATTCTTGACGAATTCTTTCACAAGTTGCTCTGTATACCCTTCAAATTGCTTCATGAATTCCAGCCACTTGACTTTCTAAAATAAAACTGCAATATTGCCCAATGCCAATAATGGAGCTGCAGAAGTTGGCTCATACTTCTTCTTAGCTCCTCCCATTCTCTTTGTTTTGTTGCTAGTCAGCGAAATTCTATAAAACTCTGTAATTCTTCCCTTACTGAATTATAGACAGAAAAAATAATTTTGTATCGATATACCCAATGGAGGAGGAGTTAATTATCACCTTTTTGTCACCTTACTGAGTAATTATGACAAGATTTCATGGGGAATCACACAACTACTGTTGTACTTTTAGCAATCGTTTGAAGGCACAAGTTTTAAAATTACGAGGAACGGATCATGCCAATTAATTAGCCTTTATTCAAAATAAGTACTAACTCTTTAAATAAATAAATTCACACATACCTTATGTCATGTCATTAGATCGAACGTCACTCACCTGTGTTGAGTAATTGGATAGTCATATGGTTGGCAAGGGTGCGGTGGATAATAATGACACGAATGGAATGGTTGAAATGGTGGTGAAAATTATTATGACAAAAAGGTGTCATAATAATTTTATTTATTATGGAAAGATTCGGTATGATGTGGCAGAATAATAATTAGGTAGCAGATCTTGAAGTGTCATAAAATCAAATGATAGGCATGTGTGAAACTTAGGAAAAATCAAAAGACTAGAAAGACAAAATTTACAAAAATCTGGAGTATTACCCAAAAATGCAACTGAAGTAGAGGAAAAGAGAGTTTTGGAACATCGCAGAGAGATGTCATCAGAACATGGTAACAAGATTGAAGATTTTGGAGCATCGCTAGAAAGATGCAGCTGGTACAACAACCAAAGTTTCTCGAGCATTATCGAAAGATGCAGCCAGAGCAGCAACCAAATTTTTTGGAACATCGTCGAAAGATGCAGTTGGAGTAGCAACCAAAAATTATGGAGCATCGTCGAAGGATGCAGTCAGAGTAGCAACTAAAATTTTTGGAGCATCATCGAAAGATGCAATCGGAGCAGCAACCAAAATTTTTGGAGCATCCGAACAAATTTTTGGAGCATCGCTGGAAAGATGCCACTAGAAGGAAGAAACAACAGAATTCTGAAGCATCGCTAGAAAGATGCCGCCAGAAGGAAGAAAGATGTGAGTTTTTGGCCTTGGCATCCCAAAGCATCATTGAGTGATGCGTAAGAATGTAGGATTAGGATGAGGAGTAGGACCAGTCCATTGTGCAAGTTCCGGAGCATTGTAGCAACAAATTCTGGAGCATTGTAGCAACCGCGCTGACAAGTTCCAGAGCACTATAGCAAGGTGCGCCGGAATTGTGTTTTCCAAAAGATGAAGTCTTGCAAAATATAGACAAAATTTTAGTCAAGTCCAAATGGTGAAGTTGATGAAGAAATTGAAGAAACATTATGAAATGATTTATTTTTTTTGGGAATTTATTTGACAAAACTATATTGACCCTGCCATAGTAGAGTCAATACAATGGATTTCTCCCTACATTTCTACCATTTTTGTAAACTCCTCTTTATTAACAGGCTTATGGTAAATGCGTAATCGGTGTTCGTTAACTAGAAGAGTTTGGGTATCACCATCAATAGCTTTTAGCTAGACCAAACCATTAGCAAACACTTCAAAAAATTTGTATGGTCCAAACCAGTGTGTCCTGAGTTTCCCTTGATGATCCTTGTATCTGGAATCGAACAATAATTCCCAATCCCTAGTATGGAATTATTTCTCTTTGATATGCTTATCATGCCAAACCTTACGTTGTTGTTGGACCAGTTCAGTTTGATGGACGGCGTCCAAACGGAGTTCGTCCAGTTTGCTAAGCTATAAAACTCTCTCAATTTGGGCTCGTTTAAGATTCATGACCAACTCCATGGCTATTCTAAGGGTTTGGATTTCAAATTCAATGGGTAAGAGGGGCTTCTTCCCAAAGACTAATTCATAGGGACTATAGCTAGTAGTTGATTTCCAAGTTATGTTGTAGGCCCAGACAGCTTTCGGTAGTTTCCTAGCCCAGTCTTTCCTTCCCGAGGAAAATGTTTTGTTAAAATGTTTTCCAACTCCCTATTCGTGACCTCAACTTGTCTGTTTTCCTATGGGTGGTAGGGTGAAGACTTCTTGTGGCTTACTTAGAAATGATCTGTGAATTCCAATAGAACTTTAGACATAAACTAGGGGCCCTAGTCCATGACAATTGTCCTTGGAGCTCCAAAATTGAGGAAATTTTTTTTGTAGAGGAAATCATCTACCTATTCCTCCCTAGCAATACGTAGGGCTTGCACTTCCGCCCACTTAGTCAGGTAATTGATACAAACCAAGATATATTATTTTCCTTATGAAGGAGGGTCTATTGGGCCGATAAAACCCAATCCCTGATTTTTGAATGGTTCAAGGATGACCTGAGGTTGCAAGGGCATTTTGTTAGAGGTCGTTGGCCTTCCTACCCTTTGGCATTCATCACATTAGCGAATGTAATTCTTGATGTCCTTATGCATTGAAGACTAGTAGTATCCCGCTCCCAAAATCTTGTGAGTTTTCCTTTTAGCAGAATAATACCATCCTGAAGGGTCATCATGGCAGGCTCTATGGATACTATAGGTCTCGTCTTCCCTAACACACTGTCATAAAACCATATCGGGTCCACATTGAAATAATATTCCATTAATCCATTTGAAAGGGTCACTCTCTCTAACAAGGCGTTTCTTATGTTTTGATGAAAATTGGGGTGTTACTTCTACAGTGGCCAAATAATTCGCAATATCAAAAAACCAAGGGGTTTTAATGGAGATGGCAAACATATTTTCATCTGGAAACTCATCTTGTACCAGAGCACAGTCGCCATCATGTTTAATCTGGGATAAGAAATTTGCGACTACATTGGACTTCCCTAGTTTGTCAGCAATTGTGACATTGAATTCCTGGAGGAGAAGTAACCACCTAATTATCCTTGTAGTTACCACCGGTTTGTTCATGAGGTACTTAATGGTTGAGTTATCTGTATGCACTGTAACTTTATATCCCGTGACATAGTGTCGAAACTTCTTGATTGCATGAACTACAACCAATAATTCTTTCTCTATTGTGGTATAATTCTTTTCTGTTGGCATCAAATTCTTGTTGATGAAGTATATAGCATATTTTCCCCCATTCTCATCTTCTTTCCCTAGAACCACTCCAATGGCATCATTAGACATGTCAGCATAAATATGGAATGGAAGGCTCCAATTGGGTCCTCGAAGGACAGGGGCAGAGATGATTTTCTCCTTGATAATTTCAATTGAAGGCTGACACTCAAGTGTCCAAATGAAGTCTACGTTCTTCTAAAGGAGAGAAAACATAGGGGTTGCAATTTTACTGAAGTTTTCTATGAATCTTCAGTAGTATCTAGCATGCCCTAAGAAACTCCTGACATTAGTCTAAGTTTTTGGGATCTCGAGTTGTTGTATGACTTCAATTTTCTTAGTATCAACCTTAATCCCTTCAGTTGAAATATGATGTCCCAGCACTATTCCTTGTTCCACCATGATCAAACATTTCTCATGACTTAGGGACAAGCAATGATCCTCACACCATTTTAACACCTTGTCTAGATTCGTGAGGGCTTCATCGAAAGTTGAACCGTATACAGTGAAGTCATCCATATAAACTTCCACACACTCATTTACCAACTCAACAAATATAGCCAGGATGGCCCTTTGAGATGTTGCAAGAGCGTTACATAGCCCAAAGGGAAGAACCCGATATGCAGATGTCCCCCAAGAGCAGGTAAAGGTCATATTATCTTGGTCTTTTGTTGCTACCTGTATCTAGTTGTATCCACTAAATTCATCCAAAAATGAAAAATATTTCCTCCTGACCAAGTTATCCAACACTTGCTCCACGAATGGCATAAGGAAATAATCTTTGTGTGTTGCTTTGTTAAGCTCTCTATAGTCGACACACACTCTCCACTTCCCATTCTTCTTTGGAACTACAACCAAGGGTGACACCCACTTGCTGTCATAAATTGGGTAGATAAATCCTACCTGTAAGAGTTTCTCAATCTCAGTTTTAATGATGTCTTTCACAGCAGGATTGAGTCTCCATTGTGGTTGTCGAATAGGTCGAACATCCTTAGTATAGATATGATGCGTACACATACTAAGGTGTATTCCTCTCATATCTATATAGTCCCAAGCGAATGCTTTAGATCCATTTACCAGGGTATCAAACAATCTGGTTCTTCCATCTTAGTCAACCAATTGTTGATGTTCAAATTTTTTCCCGGTAGCAACCTAATGGTTTTGACTCTTGGATGGTTGGATGTGATAGTGTACATGGGACTTATCAGGGTGTTAAGAGGACAATTGTGTGGTACTATTTTATGAAGTTGGGCAACATCTGCAAAGAAATGATGAGTTTTTGGAACTAAGTTCATCAAAGGACAAGGTAATCCGATGAAACTAGCACCATCAAATTCTGCATGATTTATGTTGATTGGGTGTCCTAGGATTTCTTCTACATTCGTCATCTCTTCA
>VDFB02373369.1:0-10955 GCA_007258455.2 Sequoia sempervirens
CCAACCCAAAGAGATCTTCCAGAAATATACAACAATTCACAAAGGAAATCACAAATTTTCCCAAAATCAATTTTTTTTTAGCAGAACCCTGTTCTTTTCATTTCCCGTGAAGAAGTTTTTTCCTGTTTTCCAAAAACACATAATATCTTCCAAGAGAATCCTCAACAGAAACAATAAATTTAACTTTACCACACATGTCGAGAGAAAATATGTTCTAACCCACCTCCAAACGTCTTTATTTCTTCCTTATCAAAAAATTGAATGCCTTTCAAAAGGTGAAATTTAAATTTCCAAAATACAATTTCCCTTTTCCTTATTTAATTTTATTTATTTAACAATTAAAATACCATTTCCACAAAGCAATTTAATTTAAATTAAATCTATTCACACAATTAAAGCAATTTAATTTAATTTATTTATTTATTTAATTAAATAATTTTAATCTCAGTGATCAAATTACTTAACCAAACAAACTAATTAATTAATTAAATAAAATGTAAAACTTTATTTTCAACATTTAAAATTAATTTAAATAAACAGTAAATAAAAGAATATTAATCTATCATTAAATTAACAAAATTTTCCTTTCAAAACAATTAATCCAATCAGGCACATACGAGACAACCAAAGACACCAAACTTAACTGACGACATACTTGACCGGGTTTAAGATTAGACTAGGATGAACCTTGTTACTACCTCCCAATCAACATTTCCGTCGAGTCTTGACACGCTCAGACTTGAGTAACTAGGTGGAGTCGGTGTCATGTACCTGCAATCCTGCAATCAAACAAATAACATGCATATATATATATAATCCATTATACAAGCACACCGTACGGAGAAAATCACAAAAATCACAGGGCACTCGCAAGCGAGTGATGCAACTCCATTCTCCACACCAATACACATCACATCAAACTAACAAATTAAATAACTGTTAATCTACCATAAACATATATATAGCAAAAACATCAGAAGTAAACATCTATGCTAACATAAAGCATGTCAAAATAATTACTACCACACAATGTATCATCACATCACAAAATAAATCCACCATCGCTCTAATGTCAGCGATCAAAATATCCAAAACAAAGTACCAAAGTATATCATAGTGAAAGTATGCTAATAGAAAACATAAGCAAAATGGAGGGGTACTACATTGGGTCTTGTTGGTTTGGGTTTGGTGTTAACTTTTTAATTTTTTCTATAGGATGCTAGTTCATCTGTATCTGAGAGGAAATGGAACACATATTCCTTCATCCACTTAGTAATGTACAATTGACTACACTCAGAAAAGGTAGAGGATTTAGTGTATGTGCATTTGAACTTGCGGTTCCTTTCACACAAACAAAGTGGCTACAAGGAAGGCGAGATGAGAAAGTGGGATATCAAGCGAGAGTGTATTGATTTGGATGTTTCCCCTTCCCACTTTGATGCACTTCATGTTGAAGATCAGCCAGCTAGCAAGCATGAGAGTGCCAGTGGCAGTGGCAATGGCACTGTTTGTGGTCCTTCTAATTTACCAGTATCCACATCATCTAATATGGATGGTGATGATATTTTGGAAGAGCCATATGATGATGCTTGATTAATGATGGCTGCTTGTTGATACTTGACATTATTATCTTTTAATTTTAATATATAATATTTATCGTGCCATTCAAGTTTGACTAACTGACATTGTAATTTTTTTTAATGGTGGTTTTGTTTATTATACAATATATGATGCCATGTGTGGTATTCTGAATTTAGCTACTGTTGCAAATATGTATATATATTTTATTTTATATGTTCTTGTATGGACAAACATGTAATGAACCCATCCCGATTTTTTTTTGACTGAACCCATGAACCAAACCCCCGAACCCGAACCAGAATCAATACCGAGACCAGTAACTTATATGTATGAGGGTTTTTAACATCAAAGTTTTTGATCATACTATATGATATACCATTTTTTCTCCTCATCTTAATGATTGATCATGTAGCATGATGGAAATTATTGATGTAAAAAGCTTTTAAATCATTGCATCTAGAAATATTCTTGATTTTTCCTTTGTAGAATCTTAGGGTAGAGTACAATCTATTTAGAAGAAATACAATAAAAGCTGATATGTGAAAGAACTAAAGGGGACCTTAACTACATACTTTTATGCTTTTTCTCCTTCTTTGAAGGAGAGCACAAAATAAAATATTTTAAAGGCTTTGGCAAATATGGGAACATTGGGGAATTTCTGTAAATTAGTAGTGATGGTCATGCTAAGGAGATGAAAGTTGAATCATATTTAGCATGATAAACAAGTTTTTTTGATGAGGAAACTATGTAATAAATCATAGGTAGAACTTACCATTTTATATAGTCGAGAGAATATTTGCTATATTGGATACAAATAGATATCTTGGATATATGTCAAAAAAGGTGGCAGTAGTGTGTGCAAAATAAAAAAAATCTTGGATGTCACAAAAGAAGCTCTTATTGTGAACCTTTGGTCTTTTTTCTAGTGCTTTAGTGTGCACAACAAGAAGGAGCAGCATGGTTTAATCAATACTGACAGGAGGGATAGAGATCTCAAATCTTCTCTGTTACAACAATTTATGATTGCTCACACAGTCTGTTATTTGTGTTTGTGATGACCTTGGGGAATGTAAACTCTTTTTGTTTTGCCAAATGAGAAGTGTCATTGTTGTGGCATAGGTTAGAGAAGAATGAGATCGCTTCATTTTTTATTGCTTCCAAGTCTCAGACCATGGGCCCCATAGGGCTCGAATAGAGGTGGTCTTTTTCTAGCTTCATTTGTGACTTTTGTCGAGTTGTGAAAAAAATGAAGTTTTGTCTCTGTGTTGTAGCTAGGTCTCCCTTGACTTCTGTCACCAATAGAATTCTTCCCTTGTTTGTATGTCTACAAGCTCAACCGGGAGGGATTTCTCTCTTGTGAAATGATCTTGATACATGCCTCGTTTCATTATTTTATTTAGAGAGTGCAACTTAGATTCAACTCTTTCCTTCTTTGTGAAGATGCTTTTTTGAAGCTATGGTTGTTCCACTTCTTTATTTTGGTCTGTAAGGAAATCTTCAATAAGGCAAAAAATTTGATGCCTCTGAAATTAGGGGAGGTCCCTCAGTAGCGTTTTAACTATTCTAAGAAATTGACATCTTGAAACCACATTGTCAAAATTGAAGGGACACTTGTGGTCAGTTGAATCCTTGTGCTAGGTGAGAGAGATAGGAAAGTGATTAGAATCTGTACTCAGAACAATACAACTATCTGTGATGAGATTCAAACTTATCCATTTCGGGGATAGAAGGAATTGGTCTAATCTTTAGAGTTGTTCCTAGTACACTCTCTTCAATTGTTCCAAGTGAAGGTTCCATTCTTTGGCTTGATGTTGTTTGGTGAGTTTTGCTACACAAAGGAGGTGAAGAAATGTTGTGATATGATGGAGGAAGAAATGTGGCTGCAAGTGCCCAAAATAATTTTGTGTTTTTTTTTTCTTTTTTCTCTCTCCTTGTCGTAACATTACTACATCAGGGGAACTCCCCTCATAGCTCCACCGATAGACCAATATATGAACAAGTGAGTTGCTTTCATTGGTCTATCAGTGGAGCTATGAGGGGAGTTCCCCCAATGTAGTAATGTTAGGCCAATAGTGACACTATTGGTGTAACATTACTACATCGGGGGAACTCCCCTCATAGCTCCACTGATAGACCGATAGATGAACAACTGAGCTTCTTTCATTGGTCTATCGGTGGAGCTATGAGGGGAGTTCCCCCGATGTAGTAATGTTAGGCCGATAGTGACACTATTGGCCTAACATTACTACATCGGGGGAACTCCCCTCATAGCTCCACCGATAGACCGATATATGAACAAGTGAGCTACTTTCATTGGTCTATCAGTCGAGCTATGAGGAGAGTTCCCCCGATGTGTTAATGTTAGGCCGATAGGAGCTATGAGGGGAGTTCCCCCGATGTGGTAATGTTAGGCCGATAGTGAAACTATCGGCCTAACATTACCACATCGAGGGAACTCCCCTCATAGCTCCACCAATAGACCGATGAAAGCATATCGACAACACTAGAACATATCGGCAAAAAATAACATAGCGTCCCATCAATTTTTTGCCACTCAAAAAATCATGAAAATGAGGTGCATCATGGAGTTTTGTATGGTTTTGAAAGCCTTAAATTGGTGGGGAGCATGCCAGGGGTGTTGCCCCTCAACCCCACAAGGGGCACTGCCCCTCGACCCCGCTAGGGGCACTGCCCCCAGACCCCCACGAGGGGTGTTGCCCCTTGACCCCACTAGGGGCGCTACCCCCAGACCCCAGCGAGGGGTGCTACCCCTCGACCCCCTTGGGGGCGTTGCCCCCAAACCCCCACGAAGGGTGTTGCCCATCGACCCCGCTAGGGGTGTTTCCCCCAGACCCCCACGAGGGGCATTGCCCCTTGAACTCACTAGGGGTGTTTCCCCCATACCCCCACAAGGGACGCTCCCCCTCGACCCCCATTGGGGGAATTTCCCTCAAACTCCCATTGTATTCATTTGATTTTCTAGGTACTCTCCAAGTCTAAGTTTCCAAGTTTTCCTACAAGTCTTCATTTTTACAAAAACAATTTGCTATTTTCATTTTGTTTCATAATATCAACATCAACACATTCCAAATGAGGATTCCATTTTGTACCCAATTTTCTTTCAAATAAATCAAATACAACTAGACTCAACTTGTTTCTTTTATGTACTCATTTATAGACTCATTGGATGCATCTTATCATTGAATTTTGCAAAAAACATGCATTTTTAGTGAAATTTAAGCAATTTTTTAAGTTGTCTCCTCAGTTTTCTAGTGGAGGTTGCCTCATGTATCCCTTGTCTCTACTCTTGTTCTAATAATCTAATAGATTGTTTAATTTTTTGGTCTATTGCTATATCGGGCTCTCTTTCTCCCACCTTTGTTTGGGATCAATGACATTATCACTTTTTGGTTCAATGTCTGTCTTTGAGTCTTTGTTGTCATTGCAATTCATGGTCACATTTGACATGAAGGTTTTGTGCTACAATTAAGTGCTTGGAAAGAAGTTTGGGTAAATGATCAAGCTGTCGATCAACATCTTTGGTTACTGCTAAGTTGTTCCAGATGGATCTTGGAAGCACTTGGTTTTTGCATGATTCTTCCTTGATGTGCTCATGTATGGATAGGTTCCTCAAATGCTTGGAGTCTTTTATGATTATCTTTCCTTTCTTGGTTTGTTTTGACCACTTCTTCAATTGGTCAAACCACCTATATTGCCATCATTTATGTGGTGTCCTCAATAGGTATTGGTGACTGATGTATCCTTTGAACCAATTTCAATTGACCTTATTTGCACGAATGCAATGGCGCCCAAATGTTTGTTGATATCTTCCATGCTACTAGAGAAAATCAATTGCAATAATAACTCAAGTAATTGTAAAACAAAAAATATATAATCATCAAATCTTTCATAAACTGGTAATGTTAAAATACAATTTACTCATAATAGGGAGGACCCAATACTTAGTGCACCTACTTCAACATAATTCTTGCTATTTGAATGACAAGACTTACAATTATTGGTAACACAACTGCCAACAACTGAACCTTAACTCATTACAACACTACCTATGCCCACAATGATTAACATAATATGTCAATTTACAAAGAAAACATTGTTTATCTCATGTTCTACATGGATTTATTTTGTTTTGCTCCAAAACATTAGCATGAGGAAATTCAATTTAGTATGATGAATTATGTTGTTTTTGTGAACTTTATGATGCCACATTTGTTAACACAGAATCTGAAAACAAAGCTTTGTCATAAAGCCTTAGATTTTCCCATGTAAGTTATGGGGACTAGTTTAGAATCTCATATATCATGTTCAGCCATAGAGCCTATGGTTTTTCTTATACATGCTCCACAGAGTCAATTCTTAGGTGTGGTTCCATGGTTGTTATGTTTAGCTTTTTGTCTTAAATTTTGGGCCTTCTACTCAGTTGTTTATGGGTTGGATGTTATAACCATAGTTATCCAGATCCAGATATGGTTATTTCACTATTATTTGTAACTTGAATTACTTTCCTCTTGATCATATTTCTACTTTCTCTATCATTCATTTTGATTTGAGAGACAAACTCTTGACATATTTGGTAGAAAATGAATAGGGAAATTAGTAAATTCTCAAGAAATAGTGTTTAGGGACCCTACAGTGAACATTGGGTAGTTATTTATTGTTTGTACAAGTTTTGACATTTGATGGTTGCTAGCCTATTGATACAATTCATCCTTTCAGTTTCTCAAACTTTTATATCTTGTAAGTGTGGTTGAAGTCCAAGCCATTTATAATGTAAAGTTTAGAGTCATAATAGTGCATTCAAGGTTTTCATCTCTGTTTTTGTTGCATGAAGGATTTTGAAAATGTTAATGAAGACCTTTTGAAACTTGATTTATGATGCAAGAAGTGCAAATGGAAATAAAATGAGTCCAAGCTTCAATGTCGAGATACCCATTTCTCTAAGCCTTGGGAAAAATGATATAGCTATATTGAGTGTGATGCTTGGATTGTCGATAATGATTGAAATTTGATTTAAAGATTTCATTGAGCTTTTTGAGCCTTTGTTTGTACTTTTATGACTGTGTTACTAAATATGGAATTGAAGTTAGGCTTTTGATGATGTCAGTTGTGGTTTACTTTGAATGTTGTAATGTGATGAAACATAAATTTGTTGTTATAATGTACACTTGATAATTGCACATCTTGTAATCTTATGTATATGCTATAGTATATTTGTTTTTTGAAGTGCTTCAATGAAAGAAGTTCTTAACATGCCCGCTTGATTGCTCATATTTTGAGGTAAAATAATTTGTGGGCGCATTTTAAGAGAAAGAGTGCAGGATTAAGCTATGTAGCAATCCAAGGGTTTAAATATGGCACTCATGACTTGCAACAAGAGTTATGGACATATTAGGTATGTTTTATGGACATATCACATCTCTTAGAACAATTTCTCTTGCAACAATCTTGGAGATGTTAGAACATACTTTAAGGTTCTTAACAACTTTAATAGTTGTATCAGGGGCCATGTTTAACAAACCAAATGCAATTGCTAACTTTTCACTATGGTGGCAGATAAATAATTCTTTATACCCTACTGCCTTCATTTGCCAAGCCAATTTCTCTTACTTTACATAGCTCTACCATGTTTGTGGATGTGATTTGTCTCCTACACAAAAAACATGTACCAATTTACGGTCTTCAATCCAACTACATCCAGGTATCTTTTTAATTCCTCTATCTTTCATCAATCTCTTTACTATTTAAACCTCATACAAATGTTTTAGAGAACATAAGTTGCAGCATTTTTAGGATCCAACTAAAAAAGCAGTGTTGCTGGAAATACTCAACCTATATTCACATATGATCCACAACCTATGCATTGGTGAAGATTAGTAATGTCTTTATCACACAAATGTTTTATTCTTTATATTTCTACTTTCATTTGTAGTCATCTTCAGGTTTATTCTTGAGCATTGATATTGATATTTGACCGATAACATATTTTCCCTTATTTTTATGAATGGATATCTGCATAGCAAAGCTACACTAACAAACACCATTGTAGATCTCCCTTAAACATGGAAATGAGCAATGCAGGCAACACCACTGCAATAGCTACTGAATTTGATGGTTCTATAGCAATATTTATGTATATTTACCTCAAAACACAATTAATAACAGTAATTCATATCATTTGGCCTTGCTTTTTATAGATAGATATATGAGTAGATAGTTGTTATCATAGCTATTGTTTATATTTTTTGTTTTATAGTGATAAAATTTCAATCTTTTTTCCTATTGTGATGGTTTTCAGATTCATAGCAGAAAGTGGGCTTTCCAGTTTGCATATTTCATACTTTGCAACATGGGATTCCTACTAATTTCTGGGAGAGCTCTCAAGGTACTCTGTTTCATTTTCCTTTTAACTTGTATAAATGCAACAATAAGGAAGAAATTTCAATTTATTTATATATGCTACTAACTCAATTGAGATAGAATTTGTGATCAACTTTAGATCCCCATTTTGATATTAGGTGTTTTATCTTGATATTAGATGTTTTTTCTTGATAGCATGTCTAATCTAGGATTATTGTTGACCAGAGATGTTGTGACTCTATCCAGTATGGTTATCTTTTTGGCTAAATGGATAACATTGTATCTTTGTCTATAACTTGATGGGTATAATCATGTATTAAAACATAGCTTAATTAATTTACCATGAAAATGGTTTTGAAAAGAGTTATAGGTTATGGATTCTTTAAAATATTAAAGATGAAAGACATTGGTTAAAATTTTATAAAATGCCAAAGTGCTTAAAATACTTAAATAAAACCAAGACTCATCTCCAAGTATCTTCTCAACAATTCCTAACTGTTGCAATCACAACCTTCATGTAGAGTTTGTCCCCATTGCAATTATGTATCAGAATAAGCTTATCCCATTGTTTAGTATATTGATCCTATCCCCATTGCCTAGTGATATATCAAACTAAGCTTGTCCTGATTGCTTTGTGTACTCAACAATTCACAACTTTCCTTGGGGATGCACATAACTTAGTTGATGAACCAGGTGGGAAATTATGTCCATAACATGGCAACATTTTTTGGAGGTCTTGTTGTGGGATTCATAAACAGTTGGCAAGTTGCCCTTGTAACTCTAGCTACTGGTCCATTTATTGTGGTTGTAGGAGGAGTTTCAAATATCTTTCTTCATAGGCTTGCTGAAAACATTCAAGATGCATATGTTGAAGATGCTAGCATTGCAAAGCAGGTTTGAATGGGGGGGAGGATGTAGTTCGTATAAATTAACTTGTTAAGTTTTTGTATTTTGTTTGTAAACTAATTTTATGCTAATTCCTTGTTGACTTGTGCGTAGTTGCTATGATTTGGCTTCAGGTAATTGTTGATGGTTGTGTTATATTTGACAACTATTAGGCATTTTATACATGTTTTTCCTAGTTTAGGAAAGTAGTCCAATCTTGATAGATGTTTCTTGGTCTATATTTTGTGTACAAGCACTACTCCTAATGAATAAAACAATCATTGATATTGGTCTACAATCTATTGGCATGTTTTGTTATATTTTTCTTACATAGCAACAACTAATGTTATTGTTTGGCTGTAAACACCACTTCTGCTTATATTTATGTTGGCTTAGATTGATGGTAGTTTCTTTATTAGAGTTGATACTTTGATCACTTTTGTTTTAATAGCAAAGAAATATTATTTTAAGATGTTATGTTCATGATAGATATTTAACAAATGCACGCAATTTTAACTAATAATGACCCATGGAAGTCATTATTTTGACGTAAGTCATTAATCTTTCTAGGATATGAACATAGTAGAAAATCTAAAATCTCCTTAATGCTTTGGTACTTTAGTATAGACCCATTGAATTATTTCAAATTTAAGGTTATTGTTTACACTAACCATGGATGCACTTTCTTTGCTTACATTTAGATTGGTTTTATTGATTGTAGCATTGAGGGACTCTTTTTTGCTTTGTGTAGGAAGGGAATGGGTATGATAAGTACTTCTAGAGGTAAGGGATGGGATGGTGGAGGTGGTGGCAGAGTTTCCATAAAGAGCTATAGTAGGCAAGAGAGTTTGAATATCTTTGTGCATGGTTAGTTTGAATGAGGACAACCTACAAATGATTGGAGCTTTATCACAATCATAGAATGAAAGTTCCTTTGCAAAGATGTATCATGTACTTATGCATTACAAGGGTAAGGGATTGTAGGTTATGATATAAAAGAATAGTCATGCAGAAATGACAGTTAGAGGATCAACAAGCATTACAAGGGTAAGAGACTGTAGGTTATGATATAAAAGAATAGTCATGTTCTTATTCTTTTGTAAGTTGTTGAACAATATAAAGACAAGGTTTTGGAGTAGATTTTAGCTAGTTTTTTTCTCTCTAAGCAATGTATTGTAATCTTTCAAGTTCTTTCACGTTGGGACAACAAATTGTAACTCCATTTTCAAGCGTACACAACTGAATGTAATATCTTTTTGATTAATAAATTAAGCTATTTTTACCTTCTCATCGTTGTTTTATTGTGCAAATATTTTAGATAGTTGATAAGTAATATTTTGTTAATGGAAACCAAGAATAAAATGTGACTAAATATATGACTAAAGTAATTATTAAATATGGGCGACTAAAATGACTAAATTGATGACTAAATATAAAGGATTAAATCAATGACTCAAATATATGACTAAAGTAATGACTAAATTAAGAACTAAATTAATGACTAAATAAATCACTACCGTGACTAAATTAATGACTAAAAATTGCATATAAATGACTAGATTAATGACTAAATCAATGACAAAATCAATGACCAAATTAATGACTAAAATCAATGACTAGATAAATGACTAAAATTATTTAGTCATAAATTTAGTGGTGTTATAATGACTACAAATAAACCATTACTATCACATAACTAAAGTTAGTAATTTATATGCAATTTTTAGTAGTTTATTTAGTCATATATTTTTATTTGTGTACTAGTGTTAACTCCTTTTAATCCACCCTCTTGCATCCCTTTAAGTCATTCTATTAACTCCCCTTAATCCACCCTCTTGCATCCCCTTAAGTCATTCTCTTAACTCCCCTTAAGGAATTATCTTAGGACCCCTTAAGCTATATCCTCTTAGGTCCCCTTAATCCATCCTATGGCAAACATCACTTGAATTTGTAAGGAATTTATAAGATTCAATTTTCTAACTTTTACTATATATTGTTCTTTTCTCACATGAATTATTTAGTTAAATGGCTCATAAAAACTATAGTTACTTTACTTACATTAATTATTTTTGCAGGTTCTCATCAAGTCAATCTACCATGTGATTGTCACT
>VDFB02373370.1:0-23256 GCA_007258455.2 Sequoia sempervirens
TTCCGTCTTTCCTCCTGAATCCTCGCTATGTCTGCATCCAGAGTATCCATCTTCCCAAACCTCTCAAGTAATCCCTGCTAAACTTTACAAAACCCTAACCAAGCTAAATCGCAGGGGAGGAAATCACACAAGCACCTAATAAAACATTGAAACACCTTTAAAACCCAAATCAAATTCTCAAAACTGTCCCTAAACAATAATTCAAAACCCTGACAACCTTAATCCACCTACATACAATCGAAACCGAGGCAAATTTAAGGGAAAATGAGAATAAAAAGAAAATACTCAACTAACCTTTGAAGTGCAAGACTTGCACTAATTTGTATTCTCTTGTCAAAGAAATCGCAACCAGAAGATCACTGCTGTCGAGAGAAGAGCTCCTCCTGCATGGCTGATTTCGTCTTTAAAATTACAGTGGTATTTATATTTATGTTGTATAAGTGGCTATTTTTAGTTTTATTTTGTTCCCTCTCTATTTTCATATTTATATCCTTAAAATTTAAAGGGGCCTAAGATCATTTTATAATTATTATGTGGATAGGCGTTACTTTAGTGAGGAATACCAGATAAATCTATAGATCAATGGTTGAAATTAAAAAGATTAGCACTAAATGTCAGATTTCTTAAACATATCTTAAATAAATATTAAGAAAATATTTTATAAATGGTTAATATTTTTTATTTATATTCTCTACAAAGTTTATTATAATCAAATATCCAAATAAAATATGATTCCTATCTTATTGGTAGTAGCATGATTTATATATTTTATTGTCATTATTTTGTGAATATGGTGAGAAGCTATGCATAAGAGTAGTAGCATGAAGGAAGGCATACAAAGTTTTTTGTTTGTTTTATGATTGAGGCTATATTTTGATAGATTGTTAAATTTTAACTAATATAATGTTATCAATTGTTCATTGATGGAGTTTTACATTCAAAATCGAGTTTAAAAGAATCATTGTCCTAATAACTTAAATAATTTTAAAAAAAATTAAACATTCATTTAAATTTTTCTACTAAGTGATGTCACTGCAAGTAATTTTATCAAACTAACTTCGAGCAATCTCAAAATTAATATTTGCACATCAATATACATTTACTTGTTGACATATTATAATGTGAACCACAAATGATGTAATGTATATTGATACTTAAATAAGACCAAATATTAAGGAAGAAATTAGATTAGCTATGCAAGCATGCAAAGCCATATTTTACTAGTTTATTTTAGAATTTGGTTCAAATGAACTTTAACACAATAAAACTATTCCTTAAAAATAAAAATAAACACTTGAATCCTTTACTAAGGTGTTTTAGTTAGAAATATAGGAATCTAAAGTTTGAACATGCTTATTAGGGGTAGATTTGTCTTAGATAGTACTTTATTTGTTTGAGACAGTATGGAATGAGTTAATGTATATTGTTCATCAAGATCAACTTGGAAAAATCCCATGTACACTAAAGGTGGAAGCTTGGAGAGTGTCTTCAAGGTTTTTAACAAAATATCCAAAAGGAATGCTATCTCATGAAGTGACTTCACCAAAAGTGATTCAAATTCTCCACTCGCAATTGCCACCATCTATGTCAACTCTACACTTGATCCTTAAAATTACTTTTGTTTATGAAGAATTAATGTTATAGAATAGAATTTATGCTATTGATTTATGCTCCTATTCAATTGAATTTTAATATGAAGCACAATTTTTAAAGTTCATGAATACCATGAAGATCCTGATAGTGAAGAGGAGATTGGCATTATTATTTGGTTCCTTAGAGATTTATGTAATTTGACTTCATGAATTTATTTTGAGAACCTCTTGCAAACAAAAACACAAAGTCGTGGATGATTAAGAATTCATGAGACTTCAACTTAAACCCACCTATGTTTTTTTTATCTCAATATGCAATGTAAAAAGAAATTTAGTAATGTAAGTGAAATAAATTTTAAAAAGAAACAATATAACATAATTTAATGGATTAAATACTTAAAAATTAATAAATAATAAAAATATCTAATGAATTCTACAATTCTTTAAAATCTATTAGCATGTCTATTGAACCTACAGTTTCAATTGCTAGTTTATTTAAATTGAAAAGCATTGTAGCAACTTGTATGATAAAAAAATATAAAATAAGATATAATATTATTTTTAAAGGGTAGAAAGGTGTAGGTAAATAAAGGGCAACCTACAATGAAAAATCTATGATAAACCTTGTGATGGTGAAAATTGTAAACATTATATTTTCCTTTACATTGGGTTTATTTTGATTTGGTTATGTTTTACGTATTGAAAAGTGTTCAAGTGGTGCTTGTTGTGCATGTTTTGCACACACGCCTCATTCGGAATGGGGACCCTCTCTTCCTATTGCCTTGTCGGGTCATTTTGTGTCGTTGCCTCGTTTTGTGTGCCCCAATTTTGGCATCTAAAATAGCCAGCGAGTCTCATAGTATCATTTCAAGTTGACCATGTTTCACCTCACAAATTTTTTAAGTCCTCCGGGTCCACCCTGCCGGATTTCCTTGGTCGGATTTCCCTCCTCACTTGATTCACTTTTTCCTTCATTTTTTACTTTGGGGAAAAGTTTCCTATGGATTTGGGATGTTTTTGTGGTGCCTAAGTGAACTGCCAAGGTTTCGTTAAGTTTTGGGAAATTGCAAAAATTTCATTGGACCGATCCCTCAGGTAGCCGGTACAGTCAGTAACCCAGGTAGTAGGCCTCCTAAAACCCGGCCCTCGTGGTGAACACGGACTCATCCCTCAGGCTGGCCATTTTGGGCATGTCATTTGGCGATTGACCTCTAGAACCGGCTGACCCCTTGTGGCGTTCCTAATACTACAGGCCTCCTTAGCGTTTTTAGTTATTTAATGACTCACGGCAGCGACGCCGGAACCGGCCCTCCATGGCCCGTTTTGGGATCCATCCCTCCTGCATTTTGAGCATCCGTCGGCCAGTGTGCAGGCACCTCGAGAACCTAGCCCCTCAGGCCATTTCTATGACTCGCCCTCAGAGTACGCCATGCAGGACTTTCATACGAGCATATATTGCTCAGAGCAATAAAACTGAAAGGCGATGACCGGATTTCCCTTCAAACTTTTGCTTTCCAAAATGGAGTACAAATCTTGAGGAAGTTTGTTTAGTGGCTTCTTCCCGCGCATCGCTATGGTGAAAAAATCTTGGTTTTGCTAAGTTTTGTGAGGTTCAGGAACTTCCCTTTAGGTTTGTTGTCCTCGTTCGCTGTCAGCCCCCTTGGACCCGCATTAATGTTTATGGTCCAAATGAGCTCCAAATATGAATATTATGATCTTTTGATGATGCATGGATGGATCTAACAGGGAGTTTGCAAGATTTGACTAATGTTTTCCTTGATTTGTGTATGAAAACACTTACGACACTTCATGTATGTAGGATTCAAGAAGCCTACCACGGGTCCGTTGGGGAGACCCATTGAGAAAGTTGAACAAGGAATGTGCATCACTCTTGTCACCATTCATTTCATGTTCGCCTCTCCCCCTAGCACCCACCAACAAGGTCGGTGTTAGAAGAAGGCATGTGCCAAGGAAGTCAATGACAAAAATGCAAGGGGTGGCCTTGAAGAAGGTATGAGGGAGCTATCCTACTTTTCACTAGATGATGATGACCTGTCCCCCCAAATCAGGGGTAGCCAATCTATTGATGTTAGTCGTTGACGGGCCCATTTGATCCAATGAAGAACACTGCAAACACATCAAGTAAGAAGGCAGCTTTCAGGCAGTTTCAGCTACAGTGAAAAGGGAAATTAGGTAAATGACAAAACTGTTATAGCACCTAAGCACTAGGTGACAAAATAGGGAAAAGACAAAGATGTATTTTAAATTGTTGAATATTGAGGGGTAGGTGAAACCCTAATGTAAACAAATCTGGGCCATTCGATGTAATTCAATCCTAGCTATTCATTTGGGCTTTGGATAAATAGGGGCTTGCCCCTCATTTATAAGGGGTTGGAGAACTAGTGTAAAAAGCATTTGAAGCAATAGAAGACAACATTGCATGATTTTATGGATGTTCTCTTTGATTTTGCTCATCTTGCATGCATGGTTCTACTTCGATGTTACTTTTAGTGTTATTTTTTTGCATGGTTGTCATGATGGTGTTGCTATTATAGTATTTGATAAGCTTTCAGCCCATACTTTTAGCACTTGTTGATAACAAGTTGTTGTGCAAAGTTAGCCTAGGCTTCTTTATTCCAATGTTGTAACTTAATTCAATTGCATGTTCATGATGTGCATGTGCAATCTAAAAATCAGTAGTCCTTAGAAGATTGTACTGGTTTTGTGTAGCTGTAGGTTTCTCTTGGTCAAGAAAACTTAGTTTAGGAAGCTTGTCTACTTTAGCAGCCACCATTATTACTGTTCATTCGTAGCTTAGGATTAGAATAGCTTTCTTAACCCTTCTCCTTTTGTTGTTTCTTTTAGTCCTTGGTTAAAATAGGATCCAAAGCACCACCATTAAGCTAAATCAGATGAACTTGATGAGTTCCATCTTGTTGTTTTGAGTGGATAGCCACTATTCATTCACTTCCAACACTTTGAACTCCATTTGCAAACCCAACTTCCCATGCTTTGTAACTCATCTGTAAGTCTGCCTTGTGATTCCAACAAATCACATAACATCAACTGAGATATTCCAAGCACTGTCATGACCTGACATTAGAGACCTTGGGATAGTGTTCTGCAATCTGATTGTGGAAGATTGTCTTTCAAGAGAGGTAGTGCACCTACGCACTGCCTGTGTTGAGAAGTGCATAAAAAACACATCAACAGTGTTATTACTATTGAAAGATAGCATATAACTCAAGCTTCACTTGGTTCCATCTACACTCATTTATATGAGCTAGTTCTAATATTTGGTTTATCCATTTCTCATCGAGGTTTAGATCTATAATCTACATTGAACTCTAATTTATAAAAAAATCTAGAAATTTTAAATTTGAGGCTAGCACAACCCTTCCTATGAATCATTATGTGTCAAATTGAAGTTTAAAACATTTCACTCAACACCTTTGGATTTGTATTTAAGGACTAACCCTAATTCATTTTTACACATTTAAAACCCAATATTTTAACATCTTGAAAACATGAACATTAAACATCCAAAAATTAAAATCTAAGAATCTACACCACATTATCTATTTGCATCCATATAAGAATGTATGCATGGTCTTTCTTATTGTAATCAATATTTGTTCCTAACTATTAAATTAGTTTATCTATCAGTTTGACCAAAGAATAATCAATCATTTCCTAGAAAACTTCCAAATGATGTTTCTAAATACCACCCTAGGTAGATACAAGTTTTACATACCTAGACAAACAAGGTTTAGGTAGAAAGAAATTAATTGAGTGGATCAAAATCGTGCTTAAAAGTTCAAATCCACACAGCAGGTTTAAATCCATAGTTGCACATGTCAATTTTGCACTCATGAGAGTGACATAAAATGAATATATAATTAAATTTTAGATTATGAATCATATGTTTGATTGCTACTAATTTTTTTGTTTACTCATGAATTAACTATATAAACTTTACATTTTTTTTTCATTAAACATATTTCAACTAAGTTCCATTTATTTATTAATTTAAATTTCACATTTATTATGGTACATTGCTCTAAGTAATTTATGACTCACTCATATATCTAGGTTAATTATTTGTTGATTACTTATTTGTTTAATTAACTATATAATTTTATATGAGAGGTGTTTTATTACCTTACATTTTGGGGAACTAAACATCTCTTGCACCTCCCTAAGGGTTTATTTCTTTTTTTATGAATGTGTCTAAATTATCATTTATAAAAATAATATTACACATATTCAAAAAAAAGTGGGTGGGTATATTATTGATTTTTAAATATTTTTTTGGGCAAAAAGATTTTATTTAAAATAACTAAGATATGAGATTACAATCAGATTTCTAGATAACAACTTCCATCATAATATTCAAGAGAAGGATGATCCATCAAGGGATCCTACTAACCCAAAAGATGAATTCCATAGAAGAATTTGAACAACCATTCAAATTTGTCCACCCCCAACTCATCCATCTAACCACTTTTTTCCTGATCATCATGAACAATCTTAAACAAGTCTTACATTTTTCTATGATCCAAATCATCCATTCAGTGGAATTCCATCCTCAAACTGCTTCTAAAGCCCATTTGACAAGACAATTGACAACTCTATTACATTCCCTAGGAACATGTATGAAGGATTTCAAGTCAAAATGAGTTGGCAACTCAAGAACTCATTTAACAACCCTAGTTAGTTTCCAAGAAGCCTCCTAAGCCTTTCTCTTATTCAACATTAACACAAAATCATAGAATCAAATTCACAGATGATTATTTTCCAACCTTTGGTAAGGGCCAATTCTAGAGCTTTTAAAATTGCCCAAGCTTCCATGAAATTATTTGAGTGCACACCCATATGAATAGAGAAGATGAACTAAACTGATCCTTAATAATCTCTACCAGCTCCCCTACTGCCTACTAACCTAGAATATCCCCTGGAAGAACCATCAGTGTTTATTTTTAAAAATCCACTAGGAGGGGCCTGCCAGCTCCCAGATCTATTGACCTTCCTAAAGACCTGAGTACCCTTTTTATTACTATCATATGTGGGATATGAGAGAGATAATTCTAGAATCTTGACTAAGAAAAGATTAGAAGAGGAAAAAAATCCCTCTTTGATAATTTGGCTTCAATGGTTTCCTTAACCATTCTTTTTACTTTGAACCATATTTGCAAAGTTATGCTCTGACAATCTTGAAAGATATGACGGTTTCACTCCAACCAAATCTGCTAAAGAATAAAAGAGAGACCAATGAACCAAGCAACATGCATGAAGGAGGAAGATTCAAGTTGTCACCCAAGCTATTCAAAAAATCATTCAAGGAGGTTGCATGAATGAAAGGTCTATTCCAAATATTCCACCAAAAATTCCATAACTCCTTAGAGAAGGGACACAAGAAGAAAAGATGGTTGGTGCTTTCCTCATTGCAACTACAAAGAGTGCATATGGATGGACCATAGAACCCTCTCTTGCTAATGTTTTCCTAGGTTAGGCATTTGTTGTGCTATAGTAACCATAGAAATAAATTACATTTGGGTCATCCGACCTTGTTCCAAATATTTATCCGCCATGGAAAGTCCCTCAATATTGTCCATTGTGTTTCCAGAATTTGATAACCATGAGAAACAATGTAGATTCTTTTTGAATCATGACCCCAACCTAGGTCATTAGGATCCCTAGAAAAAGAGAAAGGATGATCAACCAAAATGGAATCTAAAGTGGTATGGTCCTCCAAAGATCCTCCTACCATCCATTTATGAGGCTCTTTTCATTGATGGATTAACAAATTCCTAAGAGGAATGGAATACATATAATCCACAACTTGAGTACATATAATCCAAACTCCATTTCTTTATCTCAATATTTTCAACCCATTAAAACTTGTAATAAAGAGCATCAAATTCTTTGAGAAAGCACTTAGGGGTTGATAAAATTGAAAATCAATAGATGGGGAGAGAATGGAGAAAAAAATTTAAGAGAGTCGGTCTACTAGCAAAGGAGAGGCAACAAAGAGTCCAATGATTGACTTTCAACTAAAATCTGTCAAAAATTTTGTTCCAAAGGTATCTTCTCAAGCTACATGTAGAAAGAGGAATATCCAAATACTCCATTGGTAGTGTCCCAATTTGGAAGTGAAGAATATCTGCAATTCTATGCTAAATGGCTAAAGGCATGTTGAAAAAGAATATGTTGGATTTTTCTTCATTGATTTTTTGACCTGAGACAAAGAGGTAAATGTCTAGCTCATTCTTAAAATTTAAATCCTCCTCAACCTTGGCAAGACCCATCAAGTTCATATCATCCATAAACTAGAGATGAGTTTGGGCACTTAAGTTACTACCCCAAGGTCATCCCTAAATAAGACCTCTTCCTTGGAAGTTCTTTATAAGGTGACCCAACCCTTCTGCCAATAAGAGAAACAAATAAGGGAAGAGGGGGTCCCCTTATTTAAGACCCCTAGAGGCAAAAAATGGATGAAGAGATTCCATTGATAAGAATCAAAAAGGAAGCCGAAGAGACACAACTCATAACCCATTAGATCTATTCAGCATAAAATCTAAAAGCTTGAAGAATATGGTGAAGGAACAACAAACACTATCATAAGCCTTTGATATATCCAACTTGAATAACATAGCCTTGGTCTTTGAACATGATATGGAGTGTATGACTTTGCATGCTATGATAATTTCACCCATTATTTGATGACCTTTCATAAATCCACCTTGCTCCAATGATATAAGAAAAGTTGACATTTTCTTCAACCATTCTATAATGATCTTAGTGATTATCTTGTAGGTCACATTGCAAAGAGCAATGGGGTAGAACATATCCAAGGAGGAAGTGCCATATTTTTTGGGAATTTCTAAAAAATTAGAATTAATGGTCTTTAACATATGTTTACTACTATGAGATTCTCTAACCACTACCAATAGATCATCTTTTAAAATTTCTTGAAACTTCTGAAAAAACTCGATAGGGAAGCCATATGGTCCAAGAGCCTTACTTCTACTCATCTGGAAAATAATTACTTGCAATTCCTCTATAGATATGGGATCAATAAGTTTATTCGTGTCCTCTAAAACTGAGGTAAGAATACAATCCTAGGATAATTATTCCATTTGCTTCATCCTAGGCACCTTGATTTGAAAATAGTGAAGAAAAGTGGCCAACAGCTTCTTTGGAAATATCAAAAAAAAAGATAATTGTGTCCCTTGAGCCCATGTGAGAGATACTAAAGCATTACCTCCCTTGCCGATTATTTACTGAATTATGGAAGAAAGTAGTATTCCCATCCCATTCCTTCAATCAATTTACCTTAGATTTATGTTTCTAAAATATTTCTTCCCTAAGTTCCCATTCTACAAGATCCTTGGCATAGAGATGCTCTTCTCAAAGGAAATCCTCAGTCATACCCTCTTCTCTAATCTAAAGGGTAATTTTTTAAAGCTTTTCCTAAATACTCTTTACTCTTTTTTCTTTGGAAGATGTTCCAAAAAGAAAATGTGTTCCAAAACTTTAGTTTATGCTTTACAAACTGAGGGCACTTATGGAAAGAGTACATGATTGTGCCACAATTTGGTAAATACCTTGGGTTATCCCATAATACTGGTTTACAATTTTTGGCTAAACTAGACATTGAACTGAATTTTTTTAACTAAATCTTCACCTTTGGGCACCTATAGCAACTAAATCATGAGGAATTTGAAGATGATGCAAACTAGTGATTTGCGAAATTTTGTTTGTAGATTCTAAATATATTTTTTTCAAAAAATTTGGAATCAGATTGCACTTATTTTTTCCATCTCCTTCGAAAACTAGTTTTTTAACAGTAAACACCATTTTTAAAGAGTGACATCACTAGCTAACAAATAATTTTTTTTCTATGAAGGATAAAATTATAATTTTTTCAAATTTAGATTCATAACTACTATATCTAGTGCATGGAATTGGTTTCATAGCATTTCATTGAATATTTTTTTCTTAATTAAGTTTCAAAGTCAAACCTTTTACAATTTAGACATGATTCATTGGCTAAAGCATAAATTTATTTGTATGTATCAAAATTCTTTTTTTTGTTGGATCAAGGACATCAATATCTAGTATACGATATTTAAAAAAAAATTGATAATCTTCTATTTTTCCACATGCAGAACAAAGAGCTTGATTTTTGGTGAAAAACCTATGTTTAATCAAACTAAAAATAAAATACATAATAAAATGAAACATATTAAAATTATATTTGATGGATAGCTCGTTCGAGGACTACCATCATCTAGTTGGGTTTGTGAAGTCTCCTCCATTTCATCCTCAACTCGAGCTTCAAAGGGAAAAATTTGGTGCAAGAGGGGAGAAGAAAAGGTTTGCTGAACCCCCTTGACCTTTGTGGGTTTCAAAGGGGTTGAACCCCCTTTTCAAAATTTCTTTGTTTTTATTTTGGAAAACATGAAAAATGAGGGACCCATCATTTAATAGGGTTCGCTCGAAGGGGGGTCGGAGCAAACCCTCTTTGGGTTTGTTCGAACCCTCTTTTCGTTCAAACCCCCCAAAACCCAAAATTTTCTTCATGTGGGAATTTTTTGCAATTTTCCTTCCTCAACGGAATTGTAAACTAGTTTTGTGGGATCACCCCCTTCTCACCACCATCCTTCCATGAGATGGAACAAGCCAAGGTCATAGAGCCACATCGATTGGAATTTAAAAGGAGGGTTTTTAGGGCTAGAAATCACTGAGGATTGGAACAAAATAGGCTAGTGGTTAGACCCCTTCCACTCGAGAATATTAGAAAAGGAAGACCAATTATTACCAATCCAAAAATTAGAGACAATAAATCTATCAAGCCTTTATGATATGGAGTCCTCTCCACATTTGCAGTTGCTCCATTTAAAGTACCATTTCTAGGCCTCACATCAACAAGGTTTAGGAAGGAAATATTATCTTTCATCAAGGCAAAAGCAGGGCCCAATTGATCTACACCCCTCTTTTTTTGTCTAGACTAGTGATAGCATTAAAATTACTTGTTGGGATCCAAAGAATAGGAACTATAGAATTAATAAATTTAATATGAGATCAAAGTGTAGTCTTACCTAGAAAACCAGTAGGAGCATAGGCATTCATAAGAAGAATATGTTTTCTAGAGTCGGAGCACGCGACCTCTAAGGAGATAGAGTTTTTTCTTCCAACCCACCAAGACAAAATAACTTTGTACGGATTCCAAAGGCACATAATGCTACCTAAGAATCCCTGAGCTCCTATTCTTATGCACTTCCCACCTTTCCAATTTTTGGGGGCTATTTTAACCATATCCTCATGAGACATCTTTGTTTCTTGGATGAAGACACTATCAAGATTGTGATCTCTTATAAGATCTCAAGTAGCATTTTGTCTAGGGATGCTACCCAAACCCCTTTCTTTCCAAGATATGACAATTATTTTGAGGGGTTAGAAAAATGAGAATCCAACATCCTTATGGCACTAGATTCTACCAATGATTCCCCTATTTATTTTACCTTCTCTTGGTCTTTTTCCCTCCCTATCTTTGACCCTTTATCTATTATACCCTTTTTAATGGTATTCTGTTGAAGACCCAAGACCAATGGGGCTCTCCTTTTTCTATCTTCATTTTCACCTACTTCTTTGACTGCCTCCAATAATTCATTTTTTTTATTAGATTCAAAAGAACAACTTGAAGAAGGAATCAAACATACCGCTTCAACAAGAACCTCAAGAACCCCCTAAACCAAGTGAATTACACCCAAATGACTAGGAGAAGGGAGTTCTCCTTCATCAACATAATTATGGACAACCAACATCTCCTTTATGGGAGAGACAAAATAAAAATTGGGGGACACACTTTCTAATCTAGCATATTCATGTCTAACTTCTCAATTTCCTCCTCAAAACTTTCAAGAACATCAAATCTATTTCCAGAGTGAGCTTTGAAGTTACCTTTATTCTGAAATTTTAAGGATTTAGTCTTGGAGCGAGGTTTGACAAGGGTGAAACCATCTGAGTTTGGAATAATGTAATGCACCAAAGCTTTACCCTTAGCCTTTGAATTAACCGATTGAACCTCAGTAGTTGGAGGAGAAGAAGAAGGGCTTGATTTAGAAAAATTCCTCTATGGATGTCCATATGCATGGAATATTTGACAATAAAAAGGAAATACTCCATAGTCTATCTATTGAATCTAGTTCATGTTCCCAATTCTAATTTCTAGAGAATTGAGAAGAGGGTTATTCAAATTAATTTCTACATAAATACAAGAAAATGTGGCTATATTCTTGTCAATTGTTTGACGAGAAGGCCCTAAAGGTTTCTTGATGATGGTTGCTATAGATTTTAGAATATCGATTCTCTAGAAATCCATTAGAAGTCTTGGAAGACATATCTAGATAGGAATTTTGGAGGGCATCTCCTCCAAACGGTCAAACCCTACATGTTATGGTTTGATGAAAAGGCTCACTTGATGATGGAAATAAGGACATCCTTCATTTTTTTATCATCCATTTAAGAAAATACTAAAAAAAAGTATTCATTCTTTGCCATAATAATCTCCAAACTACCTTCTAGAGACCAATTATTCTTGGTCCATGATTTCAAGAAAGGTAAAGAAATATTCAGGCCCATAAATTTGCATATTAAAGCATGTTCAAAAAGGTGCAATATATATTTTTTAATGGAATCCAAATTAGTGACTAGTATAGGATGTTCTTCACATTTCTCTAGACAACCATTTTGACTAAGGATGAGACCCCTTGGATAAGCTTGATCTCAACACTTGAGTTGCATGCAAGAGAAGATTGACAACATCCACGTGCATGGAATACAAAGGCTCATCATTATTGAGTGCTTCTTTAAAAGATAAACTTTTTGGTCCCCTATACCCCCACTCGCCACCATGCAAGCAAGGGCGAGACATATCACAACAAAAAAATAAAATAAATTTCAAAGGAGATGCAGACCAAACAAGGGATAGTTGAAACCTACACAAGCCCCAATCAAATGTGATGCATGTCAAAGAATATGTTATATAACATATAGGAGAGCCCGCGATTGATCTTGCAAACCAAAAGGCACTGCTTAAGCCTCTCACCTAGCCATTGGTGGAGTTGCAGTTATAGACTTCACAAAGGCCTTTCCTCCCACATAATCAACATTTATTTGATTTATCATTTTTCAAATATTAGGCTAATTATATTTTTGATATTTTTATTACTATATTACCTTTTATTGATTGCTTTTTATTTCTCCAAGGTTTGTTTATACCAAGATTTAACTAAAACCCTAGTTTACCTTTAGGAAGAAACTTGCTCACCTAAACCTTCATGTGGCTTCTCACTCTATTAATCAATAGATCCCTATTAGTATGATGGAATTTTATCATGATCAGTAGTCTAATGTTGTCCATGATACTTATATAAATACATAAGATCTTTCCACTATTGCACACACAAATTTTTAAGAACTTGTCAATACTACCTCCTATAAAATTAGTGAAAAATATTTATAATGTATTAATTTTTAAAAGCCTTGAAACTAAAATTAACTCTTTTAGTTCTTTGTATAGTTTGCATTCCCTCCATCACTCACCCCTCTTATTTTATTTATCCTTCATTGTCTCATCCTATGGTAAACCGCCTCATGGTGCCTATCTTTCATGTTACTATTGGGATAAGGTAAACTACTACAATATTGAAATATTATGTATTGGGTGTATAAATTTAAAATTAAGTATTATTATTCTTGAAACACCATTCAATTAATTATGCTTAATTAAAGAATTCAATTACTATATTTAGGAATTGAAATCAACACTAAGCAATCAACAAACCACATGAGAACAATACATTGCACAATATTTATGTGGAGAAACCCTTGTGGGAAAAATCCACCAAGAATAAAAACCAAGTATATATTATCTTCTTCAAACAAGATTATAATTCAATACACTTCCTTCACTCCTTTGTCTCCAATCTTGCAAAAAAATTGTACTTGTGACTCTTAATGAAGATAACCAAAAAAAGATGCATTAACACCATCTCAAGGCTCCAATTTATAACAATTTTGGAAGAAGGATACCACTAGGAGTGATCCGGGGGACAATTTTTTAGTGAAAATTGAAGTGCTCCCAATACTCCAGAATTCAGCTTCATCAGAAAGAGAACGACGTTCTGATTCCAACGCAACTTGAACGGGGCGAAAAGGACTCTGTTTGTGCAAGTTACGGCTAGTCAAACTGGCTTCAGGGGCGTCCAGAAGGCAAAAAAATAATCATCTCAAAAATTGATGGAACCAGCATCATCGCGAAGAGCTCGTCGAGATGATTCTGACGACACTCGTTTCATCGAAATCCGACGTCGTATGCTCGAGTTAGAAGCAGTCAAACTTCAGTCAATTTGAAGGTACAAGAGATGACATCATCATGCTAACGTGTCAGTTCGTACAGTACGAAATTAACATGGACGAATTTTGGCCCGACGCATGGCAGGTGACTCAGGTCGTACGGACCAATCAGATGATGACACATGGCAGTCCGTACTCTCAGTCAGCGTTGAGGTGGCAGTATAGTCAGCGTGACGCGTCAGCATCTCGGGCAAATAGGAGCACGACACGTCATCTCCCTCGTCAGCACTTTTCGTGAATAGTGATTTGACACGTGGCATCAGAGTGGTGGCTTCGGTGAATAGCAGTGAGCCACGTGGCTCCCAATCACTGTATGGGCTTGCCCTGTCAGCATACACGTCTGTAGATTATGGCGAGTTACGTTTCGAAACGTGTCAGGCCTCCGGAGTTTGCGTTCGGTAAACAGTGCTAAAATTGGTGGATGGATTCAACCCCGTGATCTGCAGGCAAACAACCAACCTCCACTACCATCGCACCGGCCGAGCTCAGCTTATTACATATTTGGAAAACTTTTGTTTTGTTGTTAAACGGTTTGGATATTGGTTAAAAAATGAGGCCGGCGGGGTTGGAACCGCCGACCTCGTGGCCACCAAAAAGCCTGGTAGTCGGTAGACCACGCGGCATATCTAAAATTTATGTGGCCACTGTTTGTTTTTGATATGTTTCTATGCCGACTTCATATAACAAATGGCTAAATAAGCCAAAACAAACAAGATATACCTCAACCACCTGAAACCAAAAGATTGCAGAAACCAAATTAGTCCTGATACGAGCTAATAGAGGGAGATATGCAATTAATTGAGTGGTTAGGCCTAATTAGGCAAATTTCATGTATAAAAAGAGGGGTAGAGATGGGTTTTTAAAAAGTCCAGGTGGTGAGAATGAGAGAATGCTCAGGAGGTTTTTGAAGACATTTCTGCACATCAGAGTAATGTCATGCTGCTATGCTTGAAGGAGATAGTCTTGAAGCAATTGTAACTGTTTTGGAGTATAATCGGATCGGTCACTCCGTTGGAGAGAGGCTCGGAGACGTAGTCCTTAGGGATGAACTCCGTTATCAATTATGTTTGTCTCCTCTTATTCTTCTCTCTTTCTTTTCAGTTCATTATCTTGGCATTTATATTATGTTCATTTATTCAGTTGAGCATTTTATTATGTAATCATTTATGTTAAGCATTGTATTAAGTGATCTTTTACGTTACGCATTCTGTAAGCAATTTGTCCTAGATCCTAAATAGATCAAGTCGGTATCAAAGCTTTGTGTGTGGCTTGTATTGCAAATTGAATGCTAACGAGATCCAGGTTGCAACGAGGCGAAGGAGAACTTGAAGAATACAATCCAGAAATCGGAAGACGAAGAGCTAATCAACTGTCACAGATGGAAGAAAAAGAAGGTGGACAAAGTTCAGAGCTCAGTGTCAAGGATTTCCAGAAGCTATTTCTTGACATGAAGGCAATGGTGGACGAACTTTATGCAGAAAAGAAGAAGAGCGAAAAGGGAGGTTCTTCAAAGCACGAGAAGCAGGAAGATAAAAAAGACACAGAGGAGAAAGCTCCAGAAACTCCTCCTCCATCTTCTCCCTCTTCTTCTCCCCCCTCTTCTCCTCCTTCTCCTTCTCCTTCTTCTAATGTAAATCCATTTAAGAGCAAGTCTAAACCTGTAATTAAGCTTGATGTAAAATTTGAGTTACCTAAATACTGTGGGGAGTTAAATGCTGAGAAGTTAGACGATTGGGTCCAATAAGTAGAAGTATACTGTAGGATTCAAGGCCTAGTAGAAGATGCTTCTAGGATTCAATTAGCAACTCTCTGGTTGGGAGGTACAGCTCTCACCTGGTGGAAGAGTAAAACTCGGGAAGAAATTGCTCGCCATGGTCAAGTTAATATGTCTTGGATGGAGTTTGTTGCTGCCCTTAGGAAACAATTCTATCCTTTAGGTTACATGCAACAGCTAACCATGAATTGGAAAACCTTTAGGCAAGGTAAGGGGCAGTCTGTCCAGGAATATACTCATGAGTTTAGAAAATGGGCCATTGCTCTAAATGTTCCCTTGTATACTCAAGACACATTACTTAAGTATATTGGTGGTTTACATTCTTACCTTAGGCACACTATTTTGATGTTGAGTCCCAACAATCTAGATGAGGTGTCTGTTCAAGCTACTCATATAGAGTCAAGGGGTAAGAACACTTTTAGTGATAACTTTTCCAAGAAGCCATCTAAGTTCGAGGGTAAGTCTAAAGGGAAAGATAAAGACAAAGATAAAGGCAAAGGGAAGAAGACAGCTACAACTAAGAAAGAGGGTGAGAAACCCACATGCTCCCATTGCAAGAAAGAGGGGCATGATGATTCAAGATGTTGGAAGCTTCATCCTGAGTTGAGGCCGAAAAGATATGGAGGTAATAAAGGCAAGCAGAAGACTACTGCAGTGATTCAACAGGATCTTGGTTCAGACTCCGGAGATGAGACAAAGATTGTTGCTACTAGAATCCAAGGTAAAGGGAAAGGTATATCTCTCTCATCTGATGCAAGTTTTTCTAATGCCAGTGCAAGTACAAGTAAAGAATCTTCTCCTAAGGTTGATAAGCAAAGAAATGAATTGTTTCATATTCGTGTTGTAACAAAACACACTAAGATTGATACTCTGTTTGATACGGGTTCACAAGTCAACTTAATATCTGAAGAAGTTGTAAAGAAACTTAATTTGGCTACAACACCTCATCCGAAACCATATCCACTCGGATGGGTTTGCGATGATGCTCAACTACAAGTAACTAAACAATGTAAATTGAGATTTGCTATCACTGCAAACTTTGTAGATGAGGTAGAAGTAGATGTGGTCCCTTTGGATATTTGTGGGCTTGTGTTGGGAAGTCCTTATCTTTATGACAGAAAAGCAATCTTTTATAGGGGAGAGAATAAGTATCATCTTTTTAAAGATGGGGTAGAATACATTGTACGGGCACATAAGGTGAAGACTAATCTTACACTAGTTAATGTTGGTCAAATGAAGAGGTTGGTCAACTCAAGTAAAAACTTTGTACTAATGCTTGTAAAAGCCAAAGAAGATGATAAATATGAGGCATTCAAGGGGTGTGATCCAAAACATAAAGCTGAAATGGTCAAAATTATTTCCGCTTATGATGACATGTTTCAGGAACCGAAGGGGTTACCACCCAAGAGAGAGATACAGCATGAAATCCAGTTACAGCAGGATGTGCCACTTCCTAATATCGGCATGTACCGTTTATCAGTTATGCAGAATGAGGAAATTAAAAAGTAGGTTCAAGAGTTGGTGGAAAAAGGAGTTATTCGTCCTAGTACTTCTCCTTGCGGTTCTCCAATTGTCTTGGTTCCAAAGAAAGATGGAACTTGGAGGATGTGCATCGACTATCGTGCTTTGAACAAGATAATGGTAAAGAACAGGTATCCTCTTCCCAGAATAGATGATTTACTTGATCAATTAAAACATGCAGTTTATTTCACTAAGTTAGATTTGAGAAGTGGTTATCATCAGATAAGAATTGCAGAAGATGATATCTGGAAGACTACATTTAAGACAAAACAGGGACTGTTCGAGTGGTTGGTTATGCCTTTTGGGCTTTGTAATGCACTAGCTACTTTTATGAGAGTCATGAATGATGTCTTTCATCCTTTTATTGATGAGTTTGTCATAGTCTATCTAGATGATATCCTTGTATTCAGTCAAACTTGGGAAGATCATGTAAGTCATGTAAAGAAAGTCTTTGATGTATTGAGAAAAGAAAAACTATATGTAAAGATGTCTAAATGTGAATTTGCTAAGACATCCTTAGTGTACTTAGGCTATGTCGTAGGGGGTGGTCAATTGAAAGTAGACCCTACGAAGGTCGAAGCTATTGTAAAATGGCCTAAGCCAAGTACAGTCACAGAGGTCAGAAGTTTCCTAGGTGCAGTTCAGTACTGGAGAAAGTTTATTGCAAATTTCTCTTATATAGCATCACCATTGCATGCATTAACCAGTACAAAGGCAACTTTTCAGTGGGGAGGTCCACAGCAGAAGGCTTTCGACACTTTGAAGGGAAAGTTGAGCACCGCACCAGTTTTGGCCTTACCCGATCTACATCAACCATTTGAGATCGAGACAGATGCGAGTGGGTTTGCCATGGGAGCAGTACTCATGCAAGGAGGTAAACCAGTTTGCTACCACTCTGAAACTTTTTCAGGAGTAGTAAGTAACTATCCCACTTATGATAAAGAACTTTATGCTTTAGTTCAAAGTGTTAAAAAATGGAAACATTACATAATGGGGAAAGAAACTGTAATCCACACTGATCACCAGCCACTTCAGTATTTGCACTCACAAACTAAACTACAACAAAGTAGGCACTTTCGGTGGATGGGTTTTCTACAACAGTTTCATTTGGTTATTAAGTATAAGAAAGGAACCCATAACAAAGTAGCAGACATGCTCTCTAGACCTCCTATGATGAATGCTTTGATAATCCTTCAGAATAGTTCTATGGTTCATGAAAGTTTTCAAGAATAATATGTTAATGATGAGAACTTTAAGGATATCTATGCTGCTTTAATGAATGGTAAACATGTAGAAGAGAAAGATTATTATGTGCAGGATAAACTATTATATCACTTGGGTAAATTATGTGTTCCAAAAGATGAACAAGCACAGGTGATTAGAGAAGCACATACCTCATTGATTGCAGGACACTTTGGGGTAAACAAACATTGACTCACTGTAAGCATTACATAATTCGTGATGCAAGAAACTCAGAATTCAAGCATATTAGAGGTTGTGTTATGTGTGCAACTAGTGCCTCAGTAACAGAAATTCGGGTTTGGTAATAACACCTCTACCGCACCTTCTCGTCCATGGGAAAGTGTGTCAATGGACTTTGTAGGGGGGTTACCTATGTCTAGGAAGGGACATGATTATTTGTATGTAGTAGTTGATCGGTTCAGCAAAATGTGTATTTTGATGCCATGTAAAAAGCAAGTCACTGCTGAACTGACAACTCATATGTACTTTCAATTTGTATGGGTTCATTTTGCCACCTACTTCTATTGTGCTGGATCTAGATTCTCGATTCTGTGGGGAATTTTAATGCCTTTGTGGGGACTCATGGACACCAAACCTAAGAAGAGCACACTTTCCATCCGCAGACCGACGGGCAGACAGAGGTTTTAAATAGGACAGTTGTGCATCTACTCAGAGGGTATTGCAGCAAGCATCCTAAGTTGTGGGATGAGAGTCTTCATTATGTGCAGCACGCCTACAACCATGCAACACACTCTTCTACTAAGAGGTCTCCTTTCGAGACATGCTTTGGTTATGTGCCCAAGACACCGATGGATTTTTCTTTTGGGAAAGATGATGTTGAAGATGGATGCCATGATGCAGAGAAGGCTTTGAAGTTCATCCAGAAAGTCCAAGCAATTCATCAGGCAGTGGAAGCACAGTTGGAACAGAGCCAAGCAAAATACAAGGTTCGCCATGACAAGCATCGCACTGATCATCATTTTCAGGTTGGAGACAGAGTTTGGTTACATATCAACAAGGAAAGGATGCAAGGTGAAGGTAAAAAGCTTAAACCAATTAGGTATGGTCCTTTTGAGATCCTTGAGAAGATTGGTACCAATGCCTTCCGCCTCAATCTTCCTCCATACATGCATATTTACTCGGTTGTCAATGTTGAGAATTTGAAACTATATGAGCCTCCAATGATCCTATATGAATTCAAAGACATTCAAGTTCCATTAGTTGATGACCTTTCACCAGAGTGCATGTCAGAGTTGCCAGAAGATGTTATTCTCGATAGGAATGTCAGAACTTCATGAAGAGAAGATGTCGAGTACCTCAGAGTGGGCCTGAAGGGGATGCATCCAAGCAAAGCAAGATGGATGGAGATTGGTAAAGTGAGGGAACTTTACCCTCACTTACTTTACAAGTAATCAAGCTTTTGGAGGTCCAAAAGCTCTCCAGTGGGGAGGCCCCTGATCCGAGGGACAATTTTTTAGTGAAAATTGAAGTGCTCCCAATACTCCAAAATTCAGCTTCATCAGAAAGAGAACGATGTTCTGATTCCAATGCAACTTGAACGGGGCGAAAAGGACTCCGTTTGTGCAAGTTACGGCCAGTCAAACTTCCAGTCAAACTAGCTTCAGGGGCGTCTAGAAGGCAAAAAAATAATCATCTCAAAAATTGATGGAACCAGCATCATCGCGAAGAGCTCATCGAGACGATTCTGACAGCACTCATTTCATCGAAATCCGACGTCGTATGCTCGAGTTAGAAGCAGTCAAACTTCAGTCAATTTGAAGGTACAAGAGATGACGTCATCATGCTGACGTGTTAGTCCGTACAGTACGGAATTAACATGGACGAATTTCGGCCCGATGCGTGGCAGGTGACTCAAATCGTACAGACCAAACAGATGATGACATGTGGCAGTCTGTACTCTCAGTCAGCGTTGAGGTGGCAGTCTAGTCAGCTTGACGCGTTAGCATCTCGGGCGAATAGGAGCACGACACATCATCTCCCTCGTCAGCACTTTCCGCGAATAGTGATTTGACACGTGGCATCAGAGTGGTGGCTTCGGCAAATAGCAGTGAGCCACGTGGCTCCCAGTCAGTGTACGGGCTTACCCTGTCAGCATACACGTCTGCAGATTATGGCGAGTTACGTTTCGACACATGTCAGGCCTCCGAAGTTCGCATTCGGTAAACAGTGCTAAAATTAGTGGATGGATTCGACCCCGTGATCTGCGGGAAAACAACCAACCTCCACTACCATCGCACCGGCCAAGCTCGGCTTATTATATATTTGGAAAACTTTTGTTTTGTTGTTAAACGATTTGGATATTGGTTAAAAAACGAGGCCGACAGGGTTGGAACCGCCGACCCCGCGGCCACCAAAAAGCCCGATAGCCGGTAGACCACGCGGCATATCTAAAATTTATGTGGCCACTGTTTGTTTTTGATATGTTTCTATGCCGACTTCATATAACAAATGGCTAAATAAGCCAAAACAAACAAGATATACCTCAACCACCTGAAACCAAAAGATTGCAGAAACCAAATTAGTCCTGATACAAGCTGATAGAGGGAGATATGCAATTAATTGAGTGGTTAGGCCTAATTAGGCAAATTTCATGTATAAAAAGAGGGGTAGAGATGGGTTTTAAAAAAGTCTAGGTGGTGAGAATGAGAGAATGCTCAGGAGATTTTTGAAGACATTTCTGCACATTAGAGTAATGTCATGTTGCTGTGCTTGAAGGAGATAGTCTTGAAGCAATTGTAACTATTTTGGAGTATAATCGGATCGGTCACTCCGTTGGAGAGAGGCCCGAAGATGTAGTCCTTAGGGATGAACTCTGTTATCAATTGTGTTTGTCTCCTCTTATTCTTCTCTCTTTCTTTTCAGTTCATTATCTTGGCATTTATATTATGTTCATTTATTCAGTTGAGCATTTTATTATGTAATCATTTATGTTAAGCATTGTATTAAGTGATCTTTTACGTTACGCATTCTGTAAGCAATTTGTCCTAGATCCTAAATAGATCAAGGAGTTTCCAAAATAAGATGTACATAAACTAATATAAAATATGATGGCTAGAATCTCTTTGCGAAAAATAAATGTTTCATTCCTTGTAATTCCCTCTAGAGTGTGTTAAATCATTTATTTTGGCATCCTAATAAACACTTTTCCCCTCCTTTTGAAGTGCCCATCTTGAAAAACCTAACAATAACTTGTATGTAATACCAAGAGACATTTCTCTCCTTTCTAGGTGTTCAACTCAAGGAGTTATTGCTACAAGTATGTTGTAGGTGTTGTCATTGATGTCAACAGTATAGAGTTTGTTGGTTGTCATTGATATCAAACTATATGGAGGTTTTTGATTATGTTAACTATGTTGTCAGCAAGATGGAAATGTGTGGTTGGTTGTATGTGTTGTTATAGTGTAAAAAAATGTACACCTTTACATTTTCAGACTATGTTTGCATCCCCTTAATTATAGGGACTTAATTAAGCTTCTAATTACCTAAATTATGTCTTCCAAATCCTTATTATTCCCGCTTTCCAAAAGGGAAACCTATATTAAACAAGTGACAACATTAATTTAAACACCTTGAAAATTATGTTTCCTGGATTGAGGTCCTAGGACTCATTTTCCCAAGGGCGAATGGGTCCCCTTTAAGTGCTAGGACCTAATTTTTAATATGTTTTTGGCAGTATTTTAATGATTCAAATTCAGGTTTCAAATGTCGGCTTGTGAAATCTAATTTTTGGGAAATTAGATAAACACGTACAAATACATAGTTATTTTATCAATTCAAATTGAACACACATAATTCAACTTCGACAAGAGAAAAAATAATTGTCAAGAGCATTAAAGAGCAGATTTATCAGTCATCTACAACAATAATCAAGATCATATCATCATGTCAAAGTTCATGTGTGTTCATGTCATGTTTTCAAGCTAACATTGTGATGTAGGTTTCAAGCGTTCAAACATCAAATCAAGCCATCAATCAAGTCAATTCATGCAAGATCTAGACCTTGGAGAGATGTGTTAGACTTCAGTTCTCTAAGGGCAACCATTAAGGGTTTGGTGAGTTGCAACATAGCTTTTTCCATTCACCAATTCCTTCCATTTATCATTATGTCATCATCAAGGTTTAATTACCAACATGGGGTTTGACTAAGGCAAACCCCTATTCACCCAAAAACAAACAAATTTTCTTCTCTTTGCATGTGTAGATTTACAGGTGAAGAAAGACTAAAGATTGATCAAAGAAACAATTTTGCAAAGTTGTGAACATTTTTTCAAGTCACAAAACTCATCTATAGATTTTATTTCTGAATTTTTGACAATCAAACCTAGAGAAATCAGAAGCTTAGATCCGAGATATGAGGATTGTAAAATTAGATTTTGGACCCTTCCACTAGGACCCATTCACCCTAGGGTGAACCAATCCTGCTACAGAGCTCAAAACCTAATTTTTAGACTAGGTGCACACCATTCTGCCCTTCTCAAATCTACTTATAAATTATGGCTTCCAATTTTGTTATCATAATATTTTGCATTTCAAGTGTTAGGTCATTCAATTTAGTTAGTTAATGCATTTTAAATTATCTCCCAAAATTTTCAATCATTCATTTATGTCATAAGAAAACTGTAGATCCTCCTAATAGGGTTGACTCACCTTAAGGTTGAAAGTCAATCCTATCCTTGGGAGATC